>OMNV01016414.1:0-12054 GCA_900303265.1 Brotula barbata | reverse complement strand
CAAATGTGTGTGTGTGTCTCTCTCTCTCTCTCTCAGATCCCACAAGCCCTCATAAATCAAGACCTAAACACTCCCTTTGATCCAGTCATTGTGTCCCTCAGGAGGAGAGCCAAAGTCAATGGCAAGATCTGATTTCTTTACAGCACCGAGGATTATGAGGCAGACGCCACTTCTGTCACACTGAAGGATGCGTGCACACACACATACACACACACACACACACACACACACACACACACACACACACAAAACACACACACACACTTACACAGAAAACATCTGGACACGAGGAAAATTAAGTTCAAAGTGTTTCTTATCCAAATTCAGCGTTAGGATCGGTGTGACAGTCAAGGTTTCTTACATTTTATACAGAATCTTATTGCACACACACACACACACACACACACACACACAAACACTCACACACTGAGGCGAAGAGGACTTAAAATATGAGCTGCACATGTGCTTGATGGGTACATTTTCTGCTGTTCGCAAATGCTCAATTTGTGACAACTGAGAAGATTCTGGAAGAGGCGAAATTAAGTAAATCAGACATTCCTTCAATTTGCAAGGAATCATACACAGGGGAGCTTCTGTAATTCCTCCCCAGTAATTACTGTCGACTGGAATTTGGCTACAGGCGAATCATGATGAAACAAACAAAAGCTAAATTACATATATTGCACAAGACTGTTCAACAGAGGAGCGACATAAGAGCTGTGACACTTTTTGGTTCTGGATAGGACACTGAGGAAACAAAGCTGAGTTGACATTCACGTGTCTGTTCAACAGCTGGAGTGTTTTTGGGAAATAATCTGAGTGGTTGGGATGAAATCAAATAAAGCCAAGAGTGTTTTCTTGTAGGTCTGTGCTGCAAAATAACACACACACACACACACATACACACACACACACCTGTACCACCTGCAGCGTCATTTTAACAGGGATTTACAATTATTGTACAGGAATTACACATACATTTTACAGATTATAATTTCATCGAGATTACAAGATAATTATAAGAACAAATATGACACCTTCACACGTGTTCTAACATCTTTTAATGCCGAATTATGTCTGCATTTTAAAAAAAAAAACGAAAACGAGATCACCTAAAATAAGATCTTGTGGTTATTATAAATGTGGTGCGTTTGTGTCATTTTATTTTGATTTATTTATAAAAAACACCACGTGTTTGATTCTAACATATTGGGTAAAATCAGGAGAAGGCCGACTTGAATCAGACGAGTTATTTATTATTTTCCTCTTCTCGCAATTATTATTATGATTATTACATGTGAACGCAGCGTCAAACGTAAACAAATGTTTTAAGTGAAGTGTACTGACACTGCATCACATGGGATTATTTAGGAATTAAGGTTTACTTTATTCTGACAGCACGGAGCGTCACCTCAGAAGGTGGGGGTGTGCAATTAGTGATCGATTTAATACTAATCTATAACCCTAAAGCCAATCGAGATTATGGAGGCGTCGAAATTAATTACAAATTTATGTTAATCTGGGTTAAGGAATAAATCAATCAATATCTCAGGCCTGGGAAATTTGTAAATAAATGGGGGGCACATGGGCCTGACTTCTCAACATGTTTCACAGAGAAGAGCAGCCACTGCCGCCCACCAAACCCCAATCTGTGACATGTTCAGAGTTATGAATGAAAGTCATTGTCTAAAATACCCGGGCCGCCTTGGTCAGTGGATATTGTTGTCATAAATCTGCGGCATTTTACACTTTGCCCGCAACATTCTCACGTCATCTTCACATACTACAAATTTCCGTTTCAATCAGTCGCCTTATTGCGATTTTACACGACTTTACGCACACAGACTCTTCTCTTCCACAAACGGTCACAAAAGCCATTCAGGCACAGATTTGGAGAATAAGCCTCACTGTAAATATGACAGATTTGCTTTAAAATATTAAGGTGTCACGGGATTAAAAAGTTGTCCGATGAGCGCTGTCTGTTTTTTCACGTTGCCGGTCAAATGTTGGCGTCTCGGCAAAACGGCAGAGCAGTGAGACAATAAAAGGATTTTCACATGACCGACACAGTTATAATTTAAAAACTGTGTCAAATTAAAAGTCAACATTAATGTCTGACCTGTGCCGTAACCATATTCCGTGTGGCAGAATCTGTCTTTGTGCGCAACAGCCAAAGCGCAAACAGGTGCTCCGCGCACCCAGACAACTGTTGCCTTTTGCGCACATCGCACTTTCAAACCAAACACATCAAAAAGTGAAGAAAATCTTACCCGTGTTCATCTGTGAGTAGTGGTTAATAGATTCCGTACTGGTGAAAATATTCATAGACGTCGGGATGTCCTCTTCTGGATAGAGACCGTCAGGGATCGTGTTTATTAAACTGCTCATGGTAAGAGGGAGCTTCTCCGCTAGTTTCCCTGTCATAGCAGTTATGTTCAGTCCGACATAAATGACGGGGTATCCGAGCAGTCACACACAAAAACACACGCGCATACACACCCCAAAAAAAGCGGAGGCTCTCAAAGTGGAAAACACAGGTGTGCGCGGATGAAGCGTAAAGACGCGGAGAGGCGCAGGGATGGATCCTGTTGCTGTAGCTCCAAGTATCCCGCGGAGAGCGAACCGCGCCGGTATCTCCTCTCGGAAGCCCTCGCAGGCTGTGGTTGTTATTAATCTGATCACAGTGGAAGCTGATGGGCTGCTTGTGAGGGAATTTGAAGTCTGTGAATCAATGAGGAGGAGGAGGCGGCGGTGTTGGTTGCACAAGAGCAGCTCTACTTGCTCTATTGGAGCTGGATAGGGGACTCCACTCTGCCCGTATTAAATAGGGGGATGGAACATTTGCGTGACGTAGATGACCAAATATGGACAGAGTGACAGCGCGAGGCTCTCCGCGTGTCAGCCTGTGGAAACTATAGTGGAAGCAAAGGCTCCGAGATACAAAGTTGACTGATTCTCGGTGGCGCGTCCAGCTGCGGATGCCATCAGGTGAACCTGCTGCTCCGTTACACATCCAGGAGAGCCATGGAATCTGTGCTATCAGTCAAAGTGCTTTTGACTTTGTGAGCGTGGATGTGTGTGTTGTGGCTTTATGGGAGTCTTTGAATTAACACTCAATTAACAAGCCACCTTATTGTAAATCAGTTCTGCGTGTTGTTGTTTTGAATTCGTGTAAAATCTCTACTGGCACGGAAAAATGCCCCTGATGTGAATTCCAGATTCACTAATGTCTTTGGTTAGCAGGGATTCTTTAATTTTATTGTCTGTACTTGAGAGTCAAACACCAGACACTAGGCACGGAGTAGTACTTTTTGTGGTCCAGCATTGGAGAACAACAGTTGAAAACCCTTTTCAGGCTACGACATTGTCCCACAGAGACCATAATTGACATAGATAATCGTTTGTAAATATTGCAGGCGCTTTGTAATCCACAGGCTTGCTTTGACTCGGAGCGCCAAGTGACCCGCTGAAGTGGAAGCTCCATATTTGGCAGTGTCCGGCCCCGCCTACTTAAAGTCCCTATATGGACACGAGAGTTCCGGGTGAAGTGGTAGTGGAAAAGTGATCGGAAGCCACAGACATGACACTGGACAAGGCGTCATGGTTCCATTTTCACTTGTAACTTGAGAAAAAAAAAAATCCCCTCACTGTTTATCAGATAAATATAACCCAAACTAACATGATTTGAAACTGCACTTTGTTTATCTATTTTTGTCTTTGTTTTGGTATATTTAGGTTTGACTAGACAGGATGTAGACGTGAATATCCATGCTGCATCATTTGACATAGCCTATAAATCTATCTATATCACATTATTTTATCATATTTAGATAAATATAGTATAGGATTTTTCACAATAGTACTGTATGAGTATACAAACTCTCTCTATATGTAATATCTTAAGTACTCTGTCTGTATTTTTAGATCCACTTTGTGTATATTTTTGTATTTTTCACGTGTAACAAAAGAATATCCTGCCAGCAATAACAAAATAAATAAACGATAATTAATTGAGAAAGTATATCTAGTCTAATCTAATCTAATCTAATCTAATCTAATCTAATAAGTAATACATTATTCCGATCCTGATTTCAAACGTACTAATGCCTATGCTTATAGCCACTGCATCCTGGTTTCCTAGTTCTATTTCTGCCACAGCAATGCAAGCTAAAGCACATGGGCTTTTGCAAAATTCACACAAAATAGTGAATGAAATGTCAATGCCTGAAATATTCAGACCCGAGAAATTAATAGCACCTCAATGAACCAGAAGTGTAAACACAGTGTGTGGGAGAATTAGTCTGAATCACGCTCAGTGTTTCGAGGGCTTATACAAACGGAGCAGCCAGTGATCTTGTGTCTCATCACCAAAGGCGAGTCCTCTGTGTGTAGATGTATGTGTGTGTTTTATGCAGTGGTTACCAGACATGGGCAGCAGGCACAGTGCAGCATCCTCACAGTGTCTTTGCTCTCACTTGCTGTCCTGTATCAGAAAACATTAACAGCAGTGATCCTGATGAGCTCATGACATGTTAGACCAAAAATACATTTTCTGAGACAGGAGCTGTGAGTCAAGTGATGACTCACAGCTCAAACTTCTTCTATGTATCACCATTAGCACAGTGATGCAGGTCAAATGGTAACCAAAGTTACCAACGTCATGTGTTGATGAAGGATGAAGATGTTTGGATAAGGAACTAATCCCTCCATATTGCGTGGAGCCATGCTGCTGATGTGACTACAGGTGTGTGGGTGTGTGCGAGTGTGTTAGAGAATACTGAGGTCAAATGTGTTTTTTTTACACACGACCTACACTCAGGCCTGAAGGTGAGACAGCAAGCACACATCCTGGGCCCTGGTGCGTCTAAATGGAATCCAGCCGTTACTCATGATTGATTACATCACGATTTGTAAATTCATACTGGAATTAACTTAACGTTGACCCAGAGTTTACACCGGAATGACAGTCTGCCTTAAATTCATTTTAACAGATGTTTCGAGGGTGTTAAAGTTTTGATTAATGCCTGTACATCTCTCGGTGGCGACCTATAGGAGGTAAGATGTGTGTATGGGGTGTAGGCGTTTTGATTGTTGTCGCATTGCTTATAGGTTTAAGTTTGAATGTCTGCACACAGAATGGTGTAACGCTCCGAAGAGAGCTGACACCAAACTGCTGCTTCGCTTCAATGTGGGGAATGAAATTTTAAAAAAGTGCAGACTATCTCTCTTTTCAACCTATGATGGAGCAGCGCATGTTAAAAACATACATAAATATTATCATTTGTTGTCTAAATGAGCTTCGAATTGTATATTTCATAAACATTTTGTCTTTAAAAGTGTTTAATGTGGATGTATATACAAACAGTGTGCATATATGATGATTATCTGACACAACCTATAGCCTCAAAGAGTGTGTTAGTCTTCAATTCAACGTAAAACTACTCGGACACGACTGTCTATGAGACCTCCATTAATAATTACAGGATAGGAAATTTAGATGACTGCGGATCTTCCTGTCATCGATCATTCCATCTATTTTTTGATGTGTCTCATTGTCATCTTAAATTTGGTTTATAACAATGAAGAGCCGTTCGAAGGGCTGTAGTATATGGACAGAATTATGTGTGTGTATTGTATAGGTTCAGTGAGTCGGTTTGTATGGTACGGTTATTATATTACACCAGATTAGTGTATAATGGGCATATGTTGGGTTTTCCTGTAATTTTGCTCATCCCCTGAAGCTGAATAGGTTGAGTAATTCGATGAGAGTTCCATGAAAAAAGGGCTACTTTGAGTGTCATGTTTGTGAATACAAACCAATGAGAGGATTCCTCGGGGATTCACCTATAGTCTTTGTCCTCTGGGGACACCTTTGTTTGGCTGTAATGTAACCATCCAAACCTGGACTCTCCTACCTGTTGCAGATCTGTTTCCTCACCCGTGGGCTGGATCAAGAGGGGGAAGCCGGCAGTGTTTGTTGACTGATGGTGGCGTTGTATGTTTTGGTCCACAGGATTTGCATAGGATGATTCCATGGAAGCACAGGGCTCATTTTTAAGCAGGGTGGAAAACTCCAAATGCTCCATGGATACATAGTCAAATTAGTTTAGTTTTTCTTTTACATGATTCAAGGGGCTGGATGAAAGATTTATGCTGGTGCTGTTTTGCATGTTTACCTGCGTATGTTAGCTTTTTTACCCATGGAGGTTGAAAAGAGGGTGTAAAAATTTCAAAAGAGATGTGCTCATCATATGACACCATGCTAAATTGTGTACAATGGTTGCATTACTTTCCCCGTGGATAAGCAGTACCGTAACCATAACTATGAAGTGATATTTGAACTGAATATCATCAAGTTTTTGCTATAAGACTGTTAGACGCAGAGTTTTATTTTCTACAGTTAACAGTCGGGATAAAAAATTCGTGGCAGAAGGCAAAAATCTTTACAGGTCAAAGTGTTGGAAAAAAGGTGGAACTTAAAATTCATGTTTCCTTGTGGACGGAATACGAACAAGTGATCAATGCCGCCTGTAAACATGGATATTCATGTGGATTCCTACTCAGAGGCAAGACTCATATCCCCAGGTTGAGGAAATTGTGCTGAATCTCGAGTTAGACTGGTGGAACAATACCAGCCTGTTGTGGTCAAACATACAGTAAATAAATGTGCAAAGTGGTCAGCAGACCATACTGTTGCCATGCATTGAACAGATGCCACACACAAATCCATTTCTCCTCCGAGTAAGTGAGGAATTGGAGAAATCCTCCAGTGACACAAATCTCCTGCACTTCTTCAGCGAGAGACAGAAAGGGAAAAATGAAGACGCGAGACTTCATGCATATTAGATCTACGTGCGGTTAGGCGATTGAATTGATTAAACGAATTCCTTTTAATTAACGTTACTTTGAATAAATTAAGAAACTATTAAATGCATTTCCTATATCATCAAGGGAGGTGCTATTTTTTTTTTTTCCCAGTGAATTCAATATAACCACACTGCTGAACTAAAGCTGTCAGTTTTGTTAATAATATTTCAACTCTCCTGACATTTGGAATAAAAATAAAACAACTTCAAGGAAGCTGAGCAGCAAACCCAGCTGTTTTGGCAGGACTCCTCCAAGATACAGAGAGGGGAAAAAAACATGAAGTGTGTATCTGGAAGTACAGATTTTGGCATTGCATTGGTCTAGTGATGGATTCAAGTAGGTGGATTTGGAAGAATGCTCTCCCACTTGGAATGCTGCACAATGAGCGTTATGATGTGGAATTATACCGCTCCTGCCAATTGTTAAAATTTCATTCCATAAGTTAGATAAGATGGGTAAATCAAGGTCAAGAGCAAAATTCCAACTGACGGATGCTTAACGTTTGTTTCGAGATGAATGGAGCCTCCGAACGACTCTGCGCTCATGCATTGTTTTGTCGGTTTTGTTTGCTGCTTTGACTGCTAAGACGGGTGGGCAAACAAAGCAGATGCAGGACAATTTGATCAATGATCTCCCAGAGTTCATCAGGGGGGCACACAGAGGTTTACCAAGGCTGGCTTAACCACCAAAGGAACAAAAACCTCCATTACCTACTGCTGCCGAGCCCACTGATGAGACACCAAATCAGGGTCAATGAAACCACCAACGAAACATTGATCATTGGAACATCAAAGTCCCTCATGTAAATCCAGCCTTTTTCAGACATCTGGGGTATTGATACAAGCCCCTCCCAGAGGAGAGTTGCTGGTTAGAAACCAATATTCCTCATGGGGGGGCACTCTGACCCACCCGCTACAAAGACCCGTGGAAGTCTGGAAAGTATGTTCTAGTGGAAGGGTTGAAAAGTTTACCCAGAGCATCCTCTGCAGACCTGCCAGGTGGAGCCCTTACGCAGTGGTTCAAAGTTCACAATGGGTCCCAAAGTTAAATTCAAGGACGCTTCAACACGTGCTGGTTTTCAGAGCTTTTACTTTTGAGGAAATCAATCAGACACCAAGAACGTAGCGTAGGATCTTTCCATTGAGTCAAAACAGGGGTCAATGGAAATATGATAAACAATCACACTAACGGCAAGTTCCCTTCACCCTAAACACTACAGGCCGCAAAGCCCCTCCCCCCTGTCCTGTCACTCTGTGGAGTATTTTGGTTCCACTGTGGCATCCGACTGTGCTGCGGTCTCGGTTTCACCTCCCACTTCCTTTTTTTGTCCCTGACGTGTTTCCTCCCCTGAATTAGAATCAACTCTTTCCACACTGAGTTGTGATATCAGACCGTCGTCTTTCACTTATCGACGGCGCTAGGAAACTAATAAAAAAGCCCCTGCGTGGTTAAAATGTAGTTCCCAAATCCATAAAGAGAGATCATGTGACACGAGATTCGCGGCATCATCATAAACCCGTTAGCCATAGCAGCAGAGAGAGGAAATCCGGTTGTAACACAGCAAACAGAAAGCAAAAAAGCTGAGACGTTGCGTGCAGTCGATGGGGACGTTTTCGTATATTTTACTACAGATCCTTCATCTGAGACTGCAGCCGGAGCAGTCTTCAGTCCTCGTAGTTCTTGGTGAGAAACTGCAGCTTGGCCACGGGCGATCCCAGCTTAAACCTCTCGACGAAGGCCTGTAGATCCCATCTACCTGTGACAGCAGAACAAGACCGAAAAGAAGAAAACCACATTTATTGTCTGTTTCATACAGCGTTGCTTTGGCTATACATGACGAGTATTAAACATACGAGAGCATGGTCCAAGTGTTGGAGGTGTTCCCTGGTAATGACATCAGTAATTTCCCCTTAATGTCAGATGCAGTTAAAATATGTGGGTTTTTCTTTTGTTTGAGAATCATCCAGCCCATCTCAATAAAGTTTGTAACTCTATCATTGTTAGCGCAGAGACACGGTGAGAGTGAATATTCCGGGCATTACAAGAGTTTTTGCTCATGACCGCTTGATCCACGTTTAAGGGATCCGAGGCCTAACTGAGCAGCACATGGCTCTGGGATGTGAGTCACCGAGAACAGCACTGCTGAAAATAAAACATGTTGCTGTAATGATGGAGGTGGGAAAGCAAGGACGTATTGGCAAGAAGATATGATTCAATCGCCTGGACCGTTTTTTTTTTTTCTTCCCTCCCCTTTTAAACAAACACCAGACGGCCATCCGGCTGGTATGACAATATCACTTCATAGATTTTGACAACTGCTGATTCCCTGCAGCTTCCCCTCACTTAACAAAAAAAAAGACAAATTCACAATTATCATTCCAAGGTAACAAAACCCCAAGTGCTTTTTAAGTTGCAACCTTCAGCAGATTCTGGAGAACGCTCGTGTCTCTGCGTCTTCACATGTTTAGATGTAACAATACTCCGTAATCCAGGGAATTTCTGGAAACTCTGGTATTTCCTTGTGTGGAGTAACTACATTAGCAGCTGCTGTAGGACTGCGTAGGAAAATTAATCTTTTAAAAAGAGAGCCAACTATTGAAATGCTCCAAATCTGCAGAGAGAATGGTTTCACAGTTAGGGGTCGAGTCTAACTGAGCCTGGATAGAAACATTACTGCTTTTGACCTCTGGCTGCAGCTGCTTTACAGGCCTTCTCCGTGGCTGCTTTCACCATCAGGGAGCCACATTTTCTATCCTGCGGCAGCATAAAGGAGATGTGGGGGAAGAAAATACGCTTTGCCGCTGCCACGCACATCAAGTGCTTTCACCTCCCATCGAAAAACAAATCAGAAGGCTTCATTTACATTTTAGAGGAAAACGTCTCATTCAGGGCTTTATTCAGAATAATCTTTTTCAGCGTACCTCCAGTTTGTTTTTTTTGTGTCACGCGTGTTCGTGCTTATCCTTTATTTGGAGATGGAGACGATTATTTACCAAAATTACATTGACAAATTGTTGCTCGGATTTTTCACTGTGCGAAATGAACGCGGGATCTACTTTGCCATCCTCCCCGGCGTATTTATCGTAGCCTGTGAGCCTGACATCGCGGCGTGTCCGAGCTGCCGCCGGGTCAGGTCGGGCTCCGAGCTCAGCTGGGGAGGATGATTAATAATAACTGGGAGATGAGCAGATGAGTACCTGAATCTTGCCAGGTCCTCTCCGTGGATGAGGAGAGCCTGTCGAAAGGGCTTCAATAATCAAGTGGGGGCAATAGAGTTAAGTGACCCGCCTGTATGACGGGGCACGGCCCTGTGGCCCCTCTGCCCTGTGCTTCTGCGGGAGATAATGCACCGCCTCTGCAGATCTGCGACCCCGTGCGTGTGTGCGGCGAGATCCCCCGACCCCCACGGTGGCAGCACTTTTAGCAGGCGGCGAGGGGACAACAAAACGTACACTGAAACGGCGATGCGGTTCAAGTGCAGCGGCAGATTCGATTCTCAGATGAGCCTCATATGGTAAAATCGTGGCGTTCCTCCTGCTCGGGTACGAACCTCGGCTACGCCATCGCCGGGAGATTATGCCTTCGCTACGTGCAATATTTCCCCCTAATGCAGACCGTCACGCTCAAGATCCCTTCACGCCGAAGTGACGATGATGATGATGACGATGATGAGGGCGAGTCAAAACGAGGCAGCGCTTGTGAGGCGTTTTACGCACATAATCCTGTCGAAAGCGGCGCAATCGTTGGGCACAAATGAGGCAAACTCACAATAGCTGGCGGTATCACGCTGGCAGGGCTGGAACCCTGTAAAAGCCTCGACTTACAAGTGACCTTAAAATAGGCTGGTGTCTGTTTGTAGTGCAGAGACGTGTTTCCGCCTCTCCCATCTGCCTGCTCATGGAAAGGACAGATAGTGTGGGACCTGAGGGCGATGTTAAAGTCTTCCTGCCTCCCCTTTTGTTTCCACCTTGCTGCTTCGTCTGGAAGATCAGGACTGCTGTGAGGTGACACAGAACTGCTACATTTAGTGGTGTGGGCGGCGTCCCTGTTAAACCTCTTAGAGTGTCTCAAAAATACTCAGAACCAAGCAATCCTGTTCGACGCCGCGGAGCGAGAGGAGCATGTCAGTGCGAGAGCTTCCCCGAGCTTTTTCACACAACATTCGCGGCGATAAAAAATGCCGTCGCCGCGTGGCGGGAGAGGAGAAATTCCTCTTTGTACGTGCGTCGCGAGAGCGAGCGAGCGGTCAGCTGCGGCAACAGAACGCCCGAGGTGGTAGCTGCTAGGTTTGTTGCTCAAGGACACTTCAGCAGGTTGGACGCTCGCTCGTCGAGCCGAACAATGGTGTCACACTGCTTGGCTGCACATCGTCGCTCGCAGCCTGCTGTCAATATAGCAGCCTACATTGTTACCAAATGCTCTCGTATTAAGAGGGATATAAAGGGATATTGTACTCGCGTGTTGAATTACGTCTGGATTAACTGGAGGGAAAAATGTTGGACGTTTATTATCGCTGAAGTCAATTATCGATCGGTTAGCGGTGGAGCTGTGTGAAGGGTGAAGGGGGGCAAGAGAAAATCTTGAAACTTTTACACAAGCTGCTTCCGACTTGTTAATAAAATCAAATAATACAAGCAGCCAAAACGTCAAAGCGTTCCTTTAAGGCAGCCGAGTCCTGGCTGGAACTCAGGCCTGCTGTAGCAACCAAATCGCGGCTCTCTTGACTCTGCACAGCTCTGATTAATGGCAGAGGCTGTGGGTGGGTGGTAGACATGGATCTGCCCATTACCACACTGCAACATTGCAAATGGCTTCAATTACTGTGGAGTGTGCTGAGCTGGCAGTGGGGGCTCCGGGAGGCAAGATGAGGAGCGAGCACCGTCCAGCGGCAAACTCCACTGTGATCCACTCATCATCGCTCCGATCATCACGTTCAGCCTCTCTCTGCCAGAAAATGCAGGAATTCAGCAGCAAAAAAAAAAACAAAAAACCCAAATAACGACCTTCGCCTCATCAATTTTTCATTTTTTCAACTTTTTCCTGAATTTTCTTATCCAAATAATCTGTTTGATATTTTGCTCGTCACGTGACGGTTATCGACGAGGCTTTGGTTTAAGAATGCTGGACACCGACTGACACTGTTTTCCTCGACAAACGGACTCAGTGGCACTGAACACTAGCAGGACA
>OMNV01016413.1:0-13608 GCA_900303265.1 Brotula barbata | reverse complement strand
AGTGGAAGGTATGACAGGCACAGGCTACTCTAAGAGAGAGAGAGAGAGATTAAAGTCAACATTATAAATATTGTAATATGCTATTTGATCTTTTACAGGAGGAGATGCAGCCCAAAAAGAAGGAATGATATGAATAAATCAACGCTTAATTGTAAAAACCAAAGAGGTTTTAGTTTCCTCGTGTGGGTTAAATGGGGTGAAATCTTAAGTTTTTAGTTTCACTCACGTAACAGCAGCGTGTGGACTGCAGGTCAGCGTGTATCTGTGTGAGTAGATGTAAGGAACACGGAAGTAGAAAAGGAGGTAGGTGAGCAGGGGCCCCAAGTACTCTGCCAAAAACACCTGCAAGCCAAAACGGTAAAAATGACGTCATCAGATGACACCGAATAACTGTGTAATGTGTGCTCTTCTTCAGCTGTCTCACCATTGTCCAGCCTAACTGGGGACCAAGATCTCTGAAGTACATGGTGGCTGTGGTACCCACTGGTAAATTCTGCAGGATGTCATCATCTCTGAGTGATTTTCCATCTGAAAAGTAACAAACAAATGAATACTACTCTCCAGTTTCAACGGATCTTTATGGCTGGAAAGCTATAGGTGACACGGCGACATAGATAATGCTCTAATTAGGTGCTATTTTTGGAACTGACCCATATAACTTGCTCATGCTCTGTTGTTGATTTTCAGTAACAACAGGCTCGTGGTCTATTAGAGAACAGAAACGCTGCAGTGTCATGGTAGATTTGTAAACACACGGCCACTGTTGGTGTAAATATTAATGAGCTGAATGAGGCTGAAAAACAGATTTCGTCTCGGTGATGACTTCTCAAACGGTGGTCCCTCATCACCATCCCTCATTAAGCTCACCTATAGATTCTGAATTTGAATTGATGTACTTACTAGGATAGAGCTTTAGGGCCTGTCTTGCTGGATACCAGCGAGGATCTGAACACACAAACACACACACACATATTAATTGCAGGTAGACTGACTTGAACACACTGATTTTAGCCTCAAGCTCAATAATAATTGATCACTCTGGAATAACTTTGAGTCTCGGCCTCAAGCTTGGCAAACATTTGCTAATATTTCTGATCAGGCACCTCAAGAAGTAAACAGAAGTGTTTTAATCTGTGAATCGGAGTGAGAATACTTTGTACAATGTAATTTTTTCAATGATCATCTATCTGAGAATCCTCATCATTACGCTCACTAACAGGCCTGTAAATACGAGATCACCAAAAGCCTACATTGTTATGAGTGACACTCACATGATTTGTGAAAAAGGCTCTTGATTTCTCCTACTGTGGAGTAGGGCTCCACCTAAAAAACAAACACCTGGATGTATCACTGTGATTATTATTATTATAAGTATCATTGATTCCTCATTTGTTTATGATATTTTACCTTATCCAAAAAGCAAAGCTGCTCCCTCGACTTGGCATCCAGGATCTCCACCTGTGGTGAAGGAAGACAGATGTATGAAATCCAGCCCTGAGAAAAAACTGGCGCTCAACACACAACCTCATATCCCAGATGGGTTTCACACACAGATGTGGATTCTTTCATATCCAGATGATTGGAAGTTCTGCATCAGAATCCTTTCAGATGCTGGGATATTGGGCTACACAAACAAACTCGACTTGACTTGACCAAAGCAGAAAAACTTGACTAAAGTAGACGAATGACTGTGATAAAGCGGTGATGCTCGACAGTAGATGTATAGATTATCTCACAAACGCCTGAATTCAACCTGATCCGATTGCTCCCTTTTCCGGACCCAACAACAACAATGCAGATAAACTGTAAAAACATAAAAGCTAAGCACATCTGACACTCTTCACCCCTGGGCCTGCAGCCAGACGTCCAGTTTTCTTGATCAACAGTAATCTCAATCAGGATAAAGGCGATGGTTGTAAAAGGGAAACTTCTAGTCCTGCCGGTCTGCGGCGCACATCTTTTTCATCTTAATTAGACCGTGTCACCGGTGACGTACAGCATATGCACCGTGAATGCTGGGTGGCGCTCCACAATTTGCCCTGAAAGCACTCCATACTGTGCTGCTCAGCAGAGCTGTCCTGGCTAAATTGGTTCCTTTACTGGAGAGTGTAATAACCCGCTAATGGATACCTAAAGATTTGCTGAGTGCACAGTTGAAAGAGAGAGAGAGAGAGAGAGAGTGGGGAAGAGAGAGGGACGGAGGGAGGGAGAGAGCTTTCAGTCAAGTTGATTATTTCTTGTTCATTTCTTGAAAATCTTCCAATGGGTTGAAAACATTTCTATGAAAATGTCCCGTTTTCCTTTCGCTGTGTGTGTTAACGTGTCCACGCTTTATAGGATTTGACCACTTGGCATTCTGACGCTTCACTTCAGGGGCATCTTGGGAGATGGGTTTGTTTTCCTTCCCATCTGCTAATCTTCCCAACTGTATTACAAGTGCACATGTTGACAGTTGTGTGTTCAGGGAGAGCATCAGGCCTTTCATTAGGCCTGTGTGTTGTAAAACAGCGTGCGCTGAATTATTATTGGCCTCCTGACGCCTCTGTCCTCCCGTGGGGATGGAGGACGCCGCTGACAGCACAGGTCACAGCAAACATGTACCCGCGTGTGTGAGTTAGTGTGTGTGTGCTTGCACTTCCGTGTTCTTTGTATTCACCGGATGCACTGTTGCCTCTTACTTTGACATCAGAGGTGACAGCATCTGTAGTTTTCACTGTAGCCTCTATTAATCATCCCAGGGCTGAAGCACAGCTAAAGGAGTGACTTTACCTTTATAGCTGCTCTTAATGTGAGCGCTGATCAAAGTAATGGCTGATCCCCAAGCGCACGATGGTTGCATCAGACCTCAGCTGAGCATCATAGGATTCAACCTGATCAGCTGCATATGGCTGCTGCGCAGTCACTCAAACCGGACAGTCAGGGAAAGTCATCAATTATGCACTTAGCTGATTCTTTGCATAACGCCTGTTGACAGCCAGCATTAAATTTTCCACTGACCTCGTACCCCCATTTCACTACAACAAATGCACTGTAATCACAATTGCTTTTTTGTGTGTTCGTACATTGACGAAAACACGTTAATGCACGTTAATATTTGTTATTTTCTGTGAATTTTAAGTCACATTCTCACTGTAAGAATGTCATTTATGACTCTGACTATTTTAAACAACTCAACAAAGCTTGAAACCATTATATTATTTTCCAAATTGTGTTAAGATTAAGAGCCATTATTTGTGTTAATAGTAAGCAACATAACATTCTAATTGCGTCCCCATGGTCTGCAGATTTTCACATAATATCAGTTTGATCAGTTTGATCTAATTTGACATTTGGCCTCCATGTAACAGCAACTGCGAGCGTGACACACATGCCAGAGCACGCTGTAAATCACAGGCTACTGGCTGCACTTACAGCACATTTGGAGAGCTTGTTAGACCCAGAGAGGCATGAGATAATCCCCCCCTCCATGGAATAAACAGCTTTATTGAAACTATTTCTATTACAGAAATCTAGATCTGAGACACTCCCCTGATACGGCAAACTTTCTCTGCCGCTTTGGAATTCCATAAGCCATAAAAGTTGGTCAAGCATTGAAAGCAAAAGAACTAATCTATCTGTGAACTCATCTATCTATCAGATATTAGCAAAAGTTAGAATGATAACAGAAAATGAGGAAGAAGATCAAGAACTTTGTGATCCCATGATTGACATGTTTCAATTAAACAGATGTCATCATTAATGTACTCTTCATACTTGCCTCAAAGAAGGTGGTCCGGCTCATGGTGGTGGATTATGTCCTTGTTGTGCAGGGTTAAAAAAAATGACCTAAAACACCAGCACATGCAAACACCACACACATAAACACACTCATTCCACACACACACACATAGAGTAGATCCTTTCCTTTCGAGGACAATCCCTGGACTGACCCCTTATTCCCATCAGCCTCTCTCTCACACTCTCTCTCTCTCTCTCTCTCTCTCTCTCTCTCTCTCTCTCTCTCTCCCTCTGTGAGATAGTGTTTGGTCTCTGTATCACCAGAGGCGCTCTAGAAACTCTATCTTGTCTCCTTATCTCCTCTTTCCTTCTTCTCCTTCAATTCTAGCCATTCCTCTTTTCCTGTTTGCCCGATATAAATAAACAAAAACAATCGGCACTAGCCTTTTTTGGCTAAGCCTGAGACTGAAACGGGTACAATATAAGTGAACCTTAAAAATAAAGCCCAATAATGAGGACACGCGATTAGATGCGGCATCTGCTCTGCAAAAATATCACTAACCTAAATAAAAACAGCAGCATACCAACTCAAGCATGGCAAATCCACGCATTGTCCTAAAAAAAACACTGATTCATTATGAAAAGAGTACAGCTTTGCAGTTGAAAATTGTGTTTTAGCAGTTCAAACTCATTCTCCACATGCCAAAGTCAGAGTTATGGTATGAAGCACCTCCATCTTCAGCTGCACAGTTTCGTCGTGTCAGCAGAAGATGAACCCACCGGGGTGGATGGAGCACCAAAATATCCCACTCATGTGCAACTGTTGGGTTTTAGAGTACATACATGATGTGCCACGGTTCATTAAAATGTATACTTAAAGATACAAAACAAAAAAAGATTAAAAATAGATATAATATTGATGTCCCTTGATTAGTAGAGAAAACAACCTTTGTTTTCCTGAGATAAATTAGATCAGATAACTGTGGATCTCCTGTATCTGTCCTTTTAAAAAGCAGCTTTTATTCTGAAGGATATTGCCGTAAGTGATTTGTATCTGTGAGGGATGTGGTTTATTGTGCCTGCTGCTTGATGTAATATTAATGGGTTTCAGTTTTCCACTTTTACTGATCACTGTGTGGGTCTAATAGCTGAACTCAAATGATTAAAGTCCACATCATGGTCAGCCATTAAATAATAGAATTTATAGCAGCACTATAATCAGTATTCATCTCCAGTCATCCCTTTGTCACCTCTAAGGACAGATAGAGTGGCAGTACTGCACCAATATGTTGTAAAAAAGTATATCTGTGTCTATATATATGTAGCTGTAACAGCATATTTTTAATGTTTGATGTGTGTATTTTTGGGGTAAACAAGAGCTCGGCCTACTGTACACCATGTAGCACTCTCTGCTTTTATGACAGAGCTTGTAGACAATCCCCAATTCAGACATATGGTTTGTCACTATAGTCAAATTTATAGACGGCGTAAAACAAACACCCCGAGGTCCAACCGACGTCTCTCTCATCGTTGCCTCTCTCCGGCTTTCTCTTTCATTTCTCTTACGAGCTAAATCTCTCCTTCATTTGCTTCTCGATGTAGCGAGCATTTCCGCCCAACGTTTTTCATCTCCCCTGACCTGTTTCTTCTCTCTGTGGCTCCGTCTCGTGTCTTTTGCCACTGTTCTTCTTCAGGGATGTTTCGCTAACATTACCCCTCAAGGCAGTTACATTCTCTGAACATTTCACTTTTAAAATTATATTGTTTTCTCCGCAGGACTATTCTGGCTCGTCTGCCCTGCAGTAGACATGATGTAAAAGGATCTCCACAAACAATTTACATTGTAGGAGCAGACAATGCAGCAAAACATTCTAAAATCAAACCATACAGCTTGTCAAGAGTCACTGATAATAAGTAATAATGATACCTAATCTAGTCTAATCTAATCTAATCTGATCTGATCTAATCTAATCTAATCTAATCTAATCTAATCTAATCTAAATCCATTCTTATCTAATTTACTCTAAAATAATCAAATATAACCAATCTAATCTAATCTGATCTGATCTGATCTGATTTGATTTGATTTGATCTGATCTAATATAAATCCACTCTAATCTAATCTACTCTAAAATAATCTAATATAACCAATCTAATCTAATCTAATCTAAATCCATTCTTATCTAATCTACTCTAAAATAATCTAATATAACCAATCTGATCTGATCTGATCTGATTTGATTTGATTTGATCTGATCTAATCTAATCTAATCTAAATCCATTCTAATCTAATCTACTCTAAAATAATCTAATATAACCAATCTAATCTAATCTAATCTAATCTTCAATTCTATTCTTTTATTGTTGTCTGTTGTCTGTTGTGTACACAGACCTTCTCCAGTTTCTCATAGATTTGTTCTAAAGATGGAAAGAGTCTACAAGTTCCCAGTCCTTCCTCTGGTCTCACCAAAACCAGCACATTCAGTACCTCTCCCTCTCGCTCCACGCTCGCTTGCTCTGGGTTGCGGCGTCTCGCTGTTTTTGCAGTCTCATTGGTGTGGAGGTGAGCACCATGAATTATGGATTTTGGACAACACAGGCACACCGCGGAGAATGAAAATGACATTATAATTTGAGGAGCCGGGTAGCCCCTGTGGACTCGTCTGTGAGAATATGGAAGTTGGTAGCGCTTCACAGACACTGAAAATGTTAGGAGCAGGAAAAGAAACCATTATTTTATGATTCGTCAGTTTTTGATTGACCAGCCACTGTCTCTCCAATTGGAACAAAGTTTGATAGAGCGCCGTTCGTGTATTTGTCATTAATGAAACTTTTGTCATTAGGAATTTATGTCAGATTATTACATTTACTTTTCTACTTGAAGTATAATAAACCTGATTACTACGCTCCAGATCCATGTGACCGTTCTCCTGTAATATTAATGCCAAGTCATTTTTCTTCATTACCCTCAATACACACAGTTCGATGTTGCCGATTTTTTGTCTTCTTTTGAAATCTCAGCCCATGAAAATAAAGGAATGGCATTCATTTGTGAGTAGTTGCAAATTAGGATCTCCATCCTTTTAATGAGGCAGTGTTTCCTTAATAGCATGAAAGCAGAGGTAATTAGTAAACAGGGGAAGGGATTATAATGTGTTTTTTTTGTGTGGTGCGTTTGTGTGCATGGCAATAAATAAAGTCAGAATCCTTGATTTTTATCCTGTGATAGATCATAGATAATCCTAGGACATCTGAGCTTTTTTTTAATTATTATTACATCTACAAAGAAATTCTAAAATTCTTGTCTTGCTTATGGGGTATAGTGAAAAATTTGAAAACTATTCATGTATTATGTAACTTTTGTATTGCACCGGTTGACAAAGTTAAGATACAAAAAGTAAAGTTGAAAATGACCTCGGATGTTGACAGTTTGCAGTCATTGTTTGCCAAATTTGGCCTCGTTCAGTCTTTCTAATTAAATCTCCAGATCCCTTAACAATTTAGTCACTCCATAAACTTTCCTATAGCGCCACGCTGAGGGGGGTTCTAGTGGGCCGGTCGTCCTTTAGTTTGCGTTAAAAACCTCAGTTAAGGTTGATCAAACGTGCACACAGCTGCTGTGGTTTTACGCTGATTACAAATCGCCTTGGACTTTCAGACACAGGATCGTACACAGGAGTTCCTCGCTGGCGTTGATGCTGAGGCATCGACAGCCTTGGCAGCTAGGCCACCTGTCACACATCCGGCTGCCGGTCCCCACGAGCTGACAGCTTGCCAGACAAAAAGGACGAGTAGCAAACCAGGTCAGCTAACAAAGCCGTTAGTCACAGCACACGAGTCAAATGAGTGTGTGTTATGTTTGTGTGTTGTCCAATGCCAGAGTGCTTTTAAAGCCAAAACTCTGACTTCCTCAGTGCACCTTTTGTGATAATAGCCGTAAAAACTTTGACATATGCCTATAAATGAAAGCATTAGTGATGGATGCATGGCAGTGTCCTCATCCAAAAGGCTCATTGTCTTCCTGAGGAGTTTGGGCATCTGGCAGACGGACCTCCAACAGGCTCCAACGGTTGCTGAGCAATCGATGAAGATCCTCAAGCAGTCGATTCTACATTGTTACGATAGTCGTTGTCGTACAAAAACAGCCATGTTTACGGTTATTGTCAATCAAATTGACAATTTCTTTAATTCCATGGACTTTATCTTGCTCTTCAAACCCGCGTATCCAGGTGCCCTTTTGACTCAGACAGTCTGTGTACGTCACGGTTGAAAACCCTGCATTATTTAAAAAGTTACTGAAAGTTTGACATTTCTCCTCGGCATCTGTCAGTGTCACAAAACTTCTCCTCTTCATGAATTACCTGCCACTGGATACAACACCCTCTAATCCCACATGTCCCCAGGCTGCCCCCCATGTGGGCTGAGAGTGTCCTCTGCTGGTCAGTGTGGTCAGTGCCTCCCGGTGAGGTCACGGCTCAACCTCAGCATCATTTCATCCATTATATCCATCCATCCACCAATCCATTATCTATCATCTCAGCAGGATTCAAACTCTTCACTGCAAACCTTGAACTTGCTAAATCCTGCTGCTCTTCCTGGCCCGTTCTGGATGATTGAAGCTCCATCATTTGCATCAGCCTGACTGTTTGGGAAGAGGGAGCTCACTGGCCTTGTATTTTACAGATGAAGGAGACATGCGAGGAGAAAGCTTCTGCAGCTGCCTCGTGTTTTCTCTTGGCTAAGCTTGAAAGCTTAGTCATGGCATGAACAAACGTCTGAGTCTAGCACATCCATGGCAGTCCGCCCAGAGGTCCAGCGGTCATTACAGACTGCTCATTCAGTCTGCAGCATCCTCCAATCTTTTAGCATCTTCAAACTTTCTACTTGTTTTCGGTCCTCTAGACAGACAACACCGTTGAGAAATATCAATGTCTTTTTTTCTTTTTTAAAGGGCCGCTGAGCCTCTGCAGTAGAATGTTGAAGTTACGGGAAAAGTCAGAGAATGACTGTGAGGATACCTTCGGTCAATGCTTATTTATTACTTTTTCACTCACTCAGGCACCATGGATACATTCAGTTATTAAAATCATCCAAAATATCAAAGCACAATCATGAAAAAAAGATATTAAATTGATTTGCATTTCATCCGCAGCATTTTATCAGTCCTTTGTGAACCTGTTAAGCCTTTGATTGAGAGTTAGACAGGTACGGACTGGAATGCAAAAATCCCTCCCTGCCTCCATGCCTGATTAATATGACTTTGCGCTCAAAACATGCACTTAAAGTCATTTAGTTTTTAATTTTATACCGCACTGAATCCACCGTGTGCTTTAAATTGCAACATACAGTTTAGAAACTACCACGGTCTGCTGCACATGATGGGCTGGCTCCATGCTGCAGGGACATTTTCCTTCCAGTAGGGGGAGATAGAGACACAGCACTGGTCCAGGTAAAGACATCCCAGGCATCTGTTTAATTCTTAAATTGCTTTCTTTCAAGTGTCTGTCTTTGATCACCTTTAATACATTCTGGCTTGTGCTCATGAGAGACCTTTTTTTTCTTTTTTTTAAAAGAAAAAACTCTGCTGCCTGCTGTAGTTGCTGTTCTCGGTCAACGGGTAGATGAAGTAAAGTGAACTCTGCAGAGGTTCAAACTTCTGCTGCAGGTGAGAATGATTGCGATCAGATTTTGAAGCCTCAGGATTCACAAAATGTACCTTTGATTATTTCCGTTTGAACCCAACAGATTATTAGTACAAGCGACATTAACAAATGGCAAAATTCCCTTCATTTACTAGTATGTCCTAGTTTGCATGTATCATTATTGCTAATATTCTACATAATGTTCAACTGGTTTGCATTATGGAGAAATACAACAAGGACAATTTTCAGTACAAAAACATCCATTTCAATAAGGAGAGAACTAATTATTTGGCAAAAGGGGAATCATGGGAAGTCTCTGATATGACCTTCATTACAATCTATTAGCAGTTAGTGGAGCACACTCTAGACTAGCAGGTAAATCATCCTACACAACACCATATCAGACCGAACGCTTTCTCCCATGCTAGAAGTCACACTGCATACAGTATGATCACGCCTGAAGTCTCCTGATTGCATTTTGTTGATTATAAGGACCTATGATTGCTCCCCCCCCTGACAAAAACAACCAAACTTTTAATGAAACATCCACTGAAAGTCTGCTCAGTTTCCTCTGTAATATAAACACAAATGTCTGTTGTTGCTAGCGACTGAATAACCTGTTCTCTAATACAGACGTAATCATGTCCTAATGTATGACTTTGCGGGGTAAACAACAGACGCCGTGACAAGAATCTGCAAGGCTAACCACGGCAAAGTCTGCAGCAAAACAAAGATGAAGCAAAGGTTTCGGCACATTAGCCGCAGATATGAGGCTTTCGTAAGGAGCCACGTCACCGCTGCTTTTTGTTGTCTTGTCACTCCGACAGGGAAAAGATATTACCATTGCTGCGGAAGAGATCCCAAGTAATCAGTCAATGTATTTCAATGTGTCACCGCAATCTCACACATTGTTTTCATTGGTTTTAATCACGATGGTGCTTTCACAGTACAGATAGAGAGTGAAACTTTTATTGTAGCTCCCGTACACCACTGACAAGCATAAATCATTTAGGTGGTTGTGTAATGTGGCCTTTTGCTTTTATTTGTGTTGTGGGTTTTTTTTGTGTGTGTAGAGAACGTAAGTTGAATTCTAAGTAAAAAGCCGTAGGTGCTTTCTTGATTAAAAACATGAACTAAACTACTGAAAGATCAGATCCGTGCAAATATGAATGAATTGTTGATCATGTGGACACATATTAGAATTATCAACAAACTGATTCTAATCCTGCAGCCCTGAATACAAGAATTAGAACATATGAGCTAAGGGGTTGAACCTGCACAAAATAATCACCAACATCTGGTCAGACCTGTCATACACGTCCATTCATCCATCCATTATCTATGACATTTATCAGTACACATGCAGTACTATGCACCATGGGTATTACTTGACGTCAGGTCACTGCAATAGTCCAGAAAGTTTTGAGTTGGACATCCAGTGGGTTATTTTTCCACAGCGCTACAAAGGATTCAGTCCGTCGCATGTCTGTGAATTTGTGCCTGACCAGCTGTGCGCCGTCACTTGTATGATGACACAAAGACACAACATTGAGCTCCTGTAGAGATTCTCTTCCCTTTCATACGCCCACTCGCCATTATTCACATTTGGAAAGAACTGCCTGACTTTTGTTCATTACCTTGTCACATTAATTTGCAGCATCGGTCGAAACATTCATAGTTTGTGCCTAGCGTCGCACAGTAATCCCTTTGCATCGTCCATACTGTGTTGTTTTTATAATAATCTGGAACAAAGAGTCGCACCAAACCAGGATCTGAGCACCCATCTGTCCAGGTGCAAAGGTGAGATTTCTGTGTACTTTGTGAAGTCGTCCTCCTGAGTGATTCTATTAATAGTAATACTTTATGTATGTCAGGCAGCAGCCACTGCAGCTCTATCTGCACTAGATCACAAATTTATCCTTCAAAGTTCCTATTTCATTAGAGGTGCAATAAATGCATTTTTTATTACTCGGTGATGGATCTGTTGGGGTTCGATACGGCTGTCAGTCAATACCAAGGTGCTGGCCAAATGCAGAGTGATTTGACTTTCAAACATTCTGACCTGTTAGGACCCTTTGGGAAAATGAAATAATTTTATTTTCAGAATTTTATTGAGCATTCTGCCCAACAACAGTTTTAAACAATTGCCTCAATCTAGTGTCGGAATATCTTAATGGTTATAAATCAATTGTCATATTGATGTCATCATGTTCATTATTATGTCCAATTACACCTTACATGATATAACATGACATGAATAAATAAAGTCATAATGGCAAGATTTGACACAGTTGAGTTTGTATGTTATCCTGTTAACATTTCTCTTATTAAATTAAATCTTTATAATGTTAATTGTTCCACTTATCTTTACTGAAGTGTTGATATCTATAAAGGGAAATGCTTTTACATTTTGTAATTAAAAGACATTTTACATTTGTATTAACATTAGGAAGATCTAATAAAATCAAGACCACTTTGAGATCAAATCAAATCTTGAACTCGAAGAGGAAATGAGATGTCACACTCCTCTGAGTATCTTCATAACTAAGAGGTCAAAATCAGTGTTAAACTGAGCGTTAAAGCAGAAGTCAAAATGTGAAAACCTCTGGAACAGGATGTTCAGAGACAGGAGGCGAGGTAAAAGCTAAAAACCACGAATCACATGAACCAAAGAGACAGCTGGACGAAAATGACAATCCAGCCTTGGAACCAGATAGAGCCATTTTGTAAGGATTGAAAGAGCGATCAGATAAGAACCGAGACAAACAAGAGCACCTTAATGGGCAACTTGAGAAGAAGAGGAAACAGTGTAGCGAGAGGGCAAGGACAAAGAACTTCAGAAAAGGTCTGCGGAGGAGAAAAATGAGTGGATTTTACATTCATCAGTTAAAAAATGTCAACATTGATTTGTTTCTGTTTTGTTTTGTCTGGTATATGGCTCCCCAAAAACAGCAGCACCTCCCAAAAGTGGTGGAACACGTAATAATAGGATCGCTGTTCAAGTGTCCCACAGCCCAAAATGAATGATAACGAGGCCAAAGGTCACACAGTGTAGACCTTTATATTAATTAATGTATTCTGTTCCTTGCATGTGGCATATAAAGGATGTTCGGTATGAATTTCATCATATAATAATGCAGTCATCACAATTCTGGTGAAACTATGATTATGCGTATTCTCAAATACAAATACAAATTATTGAGATGTATTATCAATTGGATTATTTTCACCAAAGCTTGCAGGCCGTGTGGTTGCCTTTGGGATGAAGAAACATAGCTGTTGACGAGGAAAAAAAAAAAAAAAAAAGACACTCTTGCCTGTGCAGGTTTCCTAATATGTTTTTCTCTTTAAGCATGAATGGCTGAACATCTTCTAAGTGACCTATTACGTCTGTTTTTCCTTTCCAAAGGGATTTGTCAAAAAGCAGGTATACAACAGACTCACGTCGGGAACACGATGTTCTCTGGCATACGGGCAGACGCACATACACACACATATTTTCCTTTCATTTACAGCTCTTTCAGGATATTTTACGTAATGCGCTGCTAAGAGACGGCCGATTGAACGATCAATACCTACAGTTACTATAATAGTGCCTAATGGGCACTATTATTTGTTTGTTTGTTAGTTTCTTCAAGGTCTGAACCTATTTGGACAGAACGTTGTCACGACGGCTCCTTCATATTAAGAGTTTTGTGTTTGTCTTGTCACTTCTTGTTTTATTTTGACATCCCTGTCCTGTGTCATGTCTGGTTGCTTTACTTCCTCTTGTGTGATTACCTGTCTCCTCCCTAATGTGTTTCACCTGTGTCTCGTTAACCTTACTCCGCACACTATATATGTCCTGTGTTCCCCCTATCTCTGTGCCAGTTTGTCATCGAACCACTCGTGAGATGCTTACCAGCTCTGTTCTGTTTCAAGCGATCGTGATCGACTCTACTACCAGTTACCAGCCTGTTTCTTGTCCTGCTTGTGTTCGACCCTGCCTGCCTCCTCGACTAACCTTCTGCCTGACCCCCCAGGATCCCGGTTGCCGATTCTGCCTGTCTGATTACCCGCTACACGCCAGCCCCACCTGTACCGTCGCTGATATCAACAGAGATCCGGAACCGATCCTGGCCTGCTGGACCCTCGCCTCCTGTCCAGTCCTACCCGTTGATCTCTGCTCTTCAATAAACCTTGTTTGCCTGAACGAGCTTCTAGTCGTGCATTTGGGTCCGAACCTCCTCTGCTCCACCCCTGACAGCTA
>OMNV01016412.1:100390-131555 GCA_900303265.1 Brotula barbata | reverse complement strand
CAGACCGATGATGCGACGCTGAAGAGGGAGATGAGGCTGGCAAAGAACAGAGAGGCGGCCCGGGAATGTCGCCGGAAGAAAAGGGAATACGTCAAATGTCTGGAAAATCACGTGACGGCTCTGGAGGAGCAACATAAGATCCTGGTCAACGAAATCCAATCATTAAGAGACATTTATCGTGCAAAGCAGAACAACCTGTAGCACGACCTTTGCCATTTGGACGTTTTGAGGTTTCTGGCGAATAGTTTTTGTTTTAACATCCTACAGTTACTCCGCCTAATAAAGCGATACAGATATGTCACATAATGTCAGTGTGATTCTTTCCTCACTGAATTAATCCGAGTACACACATTTTCCAGTACTGTTACTTCTCTTTGTAATTCGTCCGTGGCCTCACATAACAGTGTCACATCTAGACATTCCAGTAGAGAGAATGTTTCTCCCATTTTCTCCTAACATGTCAAGGATTTTAAAGAGGACTGCAGTGTCAAAATGTCATAAACGCTGTGTTATGTTAAGGACAGAGGAAAGAGAAACTCAGTGCCTTAACCTTGAGAATGTTTTTGGAAATAAGGCGCTAATGGTTTAGAAATTGTTTCTCAGGCAACATCTCACGTTTTGTGAGTTATGCCACACCGTGATGTTTCTGCGCTCTCAGGAGAAATTCACTGAAACGTTCCTCTAAATGCTGCTTTATTCCCTGAACTCTACAAGACAACAAATGAAAGAGACAGTGCGGAAGCTTGAGATGTGAAATGACAACCTGTGTCTCAGAGCCATTTGTGATTCTTATTTGCATGTTAAACAGTTTTTTTCTCCTCTTTTCAATTATCTGGGTGACACAGCCTTTGATATAGTATTTACATGTCACAACCACTTAACATCCATGTTTATGCCCGAGTATGATCGCATTAAGAACAAACCCCCAAAAAAGTCAAAAGCTGCTCCTGCTGTGTTCCTCCTGGATGCTGGATTCATTATGTAATCTAAATAACACATCGATTGTTTGAGGATCATTTACTTACTGTACGTTTCATCTGATTCGCTACATTTTCCCCTTTTTTTTTTAAGTAATAATCCATGAACTGACTCCAAGTTATGAGAAGGCGTCGTCAATTCTGATAGGGCCTTGTGATTTCACAAAAACAAAATGATGCAGTCGAGCAATTAAAATGAAAAGGAAAAGAATTAAAAGACCTCGTTAAATTGGTGTTAATTGCGTCTAATTCAGAGAAACATCACAGACATCTGAGTTTGAGTCACATTTGACACTAAAAACCCCAGAAACATCACTTTTTACTGCTAAATTTAGGGCAGAGCAGAATGCCAGGGAGTTCCACGGATCATCAATCTGTCACAACACGCCTCATATTACTCGAAAAATATACACGTGATCATCACATAAACTCAACAGGACACATTCACAACAAGGAGATGCTACCTGTTCAGCCGCAGATACTGCTGCTGTAGAATTATGATATCTTAAAAAGCCTGTATTTTAGCGTGAGATCTGAACTGTATAGACCCGTCAGAATGAACGTGTTATCTGTGAAAATTACACCTCTTATCACATATGGTATGTGATTTCAACGCCAATCTTCACGTGTAATATTTCCGCATTTCATGACAAGGTTGATGTTGTTTTATTGAACCATTTGCCTCCTCTATCTCATCAGCTCTGCGTACGTTTCTTAATCATGCCTGGTTACCGTAATTTCCCAACGGTGGTAAACTCTGCCTTAGCACGGACTACATATGTGCTATATTTACTCTAAAGTGAAAATAAAGGACCTCCACCTGGATATGACTACATCACCGTGGGGTGCAGGGAATCAGCCCAGGGTTTAGTGAAGCCACCTGAAGCTTTTAAGAGATGTGGATATAAAATATTAAGAAACCGAGTAGGCTGCTACGGCTGCTGCAGAGTGCTAGAAAATTGCGTGCTCGTGTCCAGTAATGATGTACACCAGGGGAACAATGATTGGATAGGTACTCAGTGTCTGGAGTATTTTCAGTCCCTCTTTCCCCCCTTTCTCTTCGTACAGTATTGTAAGTGATGTAAGGCTCCCAGGCCAACACTTAAATGTCCGTAAATGTCTGCCGCTGTACTGCTGTGGTAAATTTACTCTCCACTGCATGGCCCTTCAGTTCATATAATACCTAAGCAACCTTGCAGCACCACACTACTAATCAGAAAGAGAGAGAGAGGGGCGTTTTAGTGCCGCGGTTAGCATTGCAGAGACAATATAAAACAATTTTAAAGCCATCATGATAAGGATAAGAAAACATGGGACGCCCCGGTGGATCGCTGGGAAAGGGGCACGGCACATGCTGCAGTGGCGCAGGTTCGATTCCCACTTGTGCCCTTTGCTGCAGGTCGTTCTGTGTCTAGGCCCTATCAAAATAATGCAGAAATCCCCTATAAATTATCTTTAAAAACAAAAAGGATAAGAAAACGTAAATATGTGTTATATTAATGCCTATTTGGATGAAATTTGATTGGTACATCTGCCGTTATTGATGATACGACAACATAATAAAAAAATGATAACGTTACATTTTACTCGAGATGGGTTTCGTGTGATCACTTTAAGGTGGAAGTGAAAAAGGAAAAGAGAAGCGAGCACGGACAGAAGTAGAAACGAGCAAGAGCTGTCAAACAAGTGAGACGGAGGGAAAAAGGCCAGGAGGAGGTGGAAGGAGGCGGATACAAAGATAGAAGCATGCAGAGATGAAGAGTTGGACAGAAGAATTAGAGATCTCTGTCAACACACGATACTGTTCACTCACAGCTCCAATCATTTGGTCTGTAACTGTGTGTGTGTGTGTGTGTGTGTGTTTTGTGGGTAAGTGGGTGTACCGTGGGGTGTACTGTGTGAAAAGCTGACATCATGGCAGTGGAATCTCCTTTTCAACAAGTACTCGGCGGAGGGCCTGAGGGAAGAGTTTCAGTTTGTGTTTCCTTTGACTTAGATGTGCATGTGTGTGCGTGCTTTTGAGGGTTGTGTGTGTGTGTGTGTGTGTGAGTGTGTGTGTGTGTGTTTGTGAAACAGAAGGATGAAAATAATGTATGGTGTGTTCTGTTTCTTTTCTACAACATGCCAGTGTGGTTCAGATCTCTACTGTAGTTTAACTCGATAGACTTTTACATTAGACTGTAGATTTTTTAACATTTTTATTTATGAATAAAAAACAACATCCATGGCTGTGAAAGTCCCAAACTCGTCAACGGACACAAAGTTGAGCCGGCACCTACGGAGTTCAGACTATGTAGATTTTCACTGCACACAATTTAGAAGAAGACCAAAAAAAAAAAAAAACCTTTTATTGTCATTGCACAAGCGCAATGAAATTTGTTCTCTTAAATCTCTCTGTCTTAAATTATTACAAAACCCCTGAGGTTATGTTCCTTCCTTGGCTGTGTGCGTATGCGTGACTTTACAACATTTTTAATGAAGATTTGTGGGAGAGTCAGGGCAATGAACAGCAGAGTAGATTTTGAATCGGATGCGGTCCGTAGTTTTGAAGATATTACATCATCTTAAGGCCATAGGCGACCATTCAGGTTGGTTGTGTTAGACAGAAACGTGATGGATTGATGGAGAGTTGCTGTTTTTGAGCTAACCTATCTTGGCATGCCCTATCTATCCCCTCCACACGAGCAGGTGATCCTCATAGATATTCCGTTGCCTTACAGTGGCATCTGTTTATCAAACGCCTAAACAGGAACTCGATGTGGAGTAACGAGAACTCTCCTGGTCCCCTGTTTTTGATCAGTATTGCAACAATTTTCCCCATAAATCCTTGTTGTAGTTTGGGGGGATTTATTTCTGAACGCCCTCACCCAGTCCTCCTCCTTCTTGTTGGTTTGTGACATGATAATCAATTGCAAACTTTGCAAAATGTTTCCTCATATGGTTTTGATCCTGATACACAGATACAGTTGGAATCAGGGTCATAATTTAACATTTCTGCTTCCATTTTTTTTTAAAGAATCCTAGAATTAGAATGCTAGAACTGCTGTACTTTTTATGACGCTGTAATAATAATAATTTATTGCATTTACTATGATAGAGAACGCTTTAGTATACAATAACGGGAATATAGCGCAGGACATCATCTGTTTTTAGTCTGTATAATCTGTGTGTTTCCTGTAGGCCACAGCTCTTTAGAAAGGTGTCTGAGATTGACACATTTAGCACCGCTAACAGCCATCGACACGCCTCGCCAACCGTCTGTCACTCAAGACCTCCCGTCGCCACGGTAACATGGGTGTAGAGAAGGCAGGGGGACCAATTGAAAGGGCACATCCACGACAACCTGTCTCCCCTGGCAACCTGACCTGCCCCCTGCATCTCTTCCTGTGTACCCCCCAATAAGCTCCCCTCTCTCCTCCCCTGCCTTCTTTTAAGTTTGAGTTCTGTCATCCGCCTGTCAGTGGTGGCCTTTGCCGACGATGCTGAGGGTTTCTACAAACATTTTACCGGCCCGTCATTGCAGAGGAATTTACAGAACTCACATTTTTACATCCTTAAAAGCACAATAATGAAAAAAGTCAAAGCCTTGTAAAGATTCAGAAGGTTGATTCAGATTTCTGCTGCTTCAGTGCCACAGAACAGGAGTGTTTTGCTGTGAGCTGCTGATGTCACTTTGAACCTTATGTGTCTGTGAATAAATGAGTCATCACTTGAGACACAGCGGGCCGCTCGAGAAAAGAGCAGCGGAGGCTCGGTGGGAATGCTGGGCCCTGATGACAGAGGAGGTTAGAACCAGACTGGCATGCGACCGCTGCCCGCCTCAGCTTTGAACCCGACCGCTCAACTCCTCTGTGTTCAACGGTCAAAAGTCAGACGCAGGTCACAGGAAACGGGGACGACAGTAGACAGTAGAGACAAGCAGTGGAAGGAGACAGATGAACAGTCCATCTATGTGTCTTTATAGAATAGATCCATTATTTTCAAAAAATATTCAGACATTTACAACAACCTCCTGTGTTCACGTTGTATTATCTCTTTCATGGTACCATATAAAATATCAAACCCATCCTCTTCAGAAACCATCCAAGCCCCATCTTTTACACGTTTTCATTCTTTTTTTTCACTCCTTATTCACTCTGGTTTTTCCCAGAGAGAAGGAACGCATTCATCAAAACGCCAAATTCAGAAATTCATACGAGTCTGTTTAATACAAGATGCCTCCGCTTGTAAACGGCAAAATGACTTAACATAGCAACATTTCATGGAATGATCATACGGCGCGTACCGAAACCCTGGACTGAAGGTATCGGTGGGCGGTAAGCGAACACACTCCGGAACATGCTCGGTGTGCGTGATCGATGATGGCTATATTAAGATGGAGACGAGCATAGCTGAGGAGGTTGCGGTACACAGCAGTCGATGTATTATGAAATCTCCTTCGAGACTTCATGCACGCATCTCAGCCTGAAACTATTTGGTGAGGAAAGAGGGGATTAAAACCCCAAATCGTCTGTTTCGACTCTTGCTTTTCTTTGACATAATGCTGGTGTAATCCCTCCAAGTCGAGATGTTCGCAGCAGAACGATTCTCTGTTGGATTATCGGAAACACCTCTCAGTACGACGCAGCGGGCGCTGTTTCATATATGACGACGCCTTGGTGGAACAAAAAGAGGTTCCGCTGTATTTGAGAGTTAAGTGAGTGTGGACGGAGGCAGGGACCAATTTGAGGTTGCGCCGCCCAGTCATTTCTTCGGTCGGGGAAACCCCGCGTAGTAATAAAATGTTGCTGAAGTTGAAACTATTCTTCATCGTTTAGCGCACCATGTATCGTGTTTTGTCGTCAGCGTAGAAATTTGCATATCAACACAATACGTTCACTCTCCAGTTGGTGACATTTTGCTGATATTTACTATAATATTGATACTTATTGTGTCTTCTTCTTCTTTCTCTCCACTTTACGCTCTGTCCATCCATCTGATCCATCCACGCCCTCACTCCACCATCTCCACCCTTTATCTGTCGGATCAACACCCTCCATCAGGTGAGACAGATGTTCGTTTTACAAGTCTGCTGGTGAGAGCTGGTAGACTTAACACGCTCTTCTTTCTGTGTGTGTGTGTGTGAGTGTGTGTGTGTGTGTACAGCATTATAATTGGATTTGGCATGCTTCAGGACAGCTTTATTGTGTTATTTCACACTTTGCTGTTGGATTATACACAGAGAATAGAGGCATTTCCTCACCTTTTCTTATATATTCTAACCTTTGTGTGCGTGTATGTGCGCGTACGTGTGTGCGAGCTCGCGCAAAAGGAATACGGGGAATTTAATGTAGCTGTGTTCTTGAATGCAATCCAGATTAGCAGCGTGTCGTGAAATCCCGGAAACGCAGGAAACACCTCTAAGTTTGATGAACTCTGCCCGTGTTATTACAGGATGTTATAGACGGAATGGATCTTCACCTTCAGCAGCACCTGGTCAGACTTTCCCACATTCAGCAGAGTCACAGCAAGACGGTTAAACTATTAGTCTGTCAGTACTTTCAAGGGGCTTGTTACTGTGAACATCGTAGCCTCTGGGGGCGGCCTCCCCCCCATTCAACGCAGGATGTGATGCAACGGAGGAAAAGACTGAGCGACAGAAAATTTAATAGAGAACATATTTCCCCAGACTGGCAGCGCAACTTCACTCTGCTGGTCCAGAAAATCGCTCGCCAAGACTCAATTTCAATGACATTTTGTGTGTCTGTGTGCCGCCATTGACCAATCAAACCGTATTCACTTCCTGTCCCCGCGTTGTGTCAACAGATATCACTGTGGTTGAAGAATGACTCACGCAGGAAGTCTGTCTGTATGCGATACGACACTGAATACGCACTGCAAGGACGGTAAAGAACGAGGCTACCTGGTTTAACCGACAGTTCTGGTGGTCCGGCCCCGCCCCTGATTGTGATTGGTTCACGTTTTGCATTTCGCAAGAAGAGAACGCTGAAGAAAGCGAAGATGTAGTGGAAGTGTGATTCCAGGTGTTTCACCCACCTAAGTAGAGAGGGAGAGTATAAGAGGTGGGCAAGGGGAGGAAGAGCAGGTGGAAAGGTTAGGCCCTCAGCTGAGGAGTAATGAGTTCGAGTGTGACGAAGAAGAGGGAAGATAGAGGAAGAGGAACAAGGAAGTGATGGAGAGATGAAGACAAGGTGGAGATGAATGGACCGCTGGTAGCTGGCAGCCACTGTGTGTGTCTCCAAGTTGATACACAATGACTGGTGTTGTGTTTCTCGTCTTCCTGCTTCTCAGAAAATGCCAGTGTGTGTGTGTGTGTGTGTGTGTGTGTGTGTGTGCATGCGTGTGCTCACTTAACCTGAGGTGTGTGTTGTGTCATGAATTATAGATGGAAAGTGAATCAATAGTGCAGTGAATTACTGCCAGACAGCGTGTGTCTGGCACGTGTGTGTTTGTGTGTGTATGTGTGTGCGCGCGCCTATGTGGGCGTGTGCGTATGTGTGTATATGTGTGTGTATGTGTATGCTGACCTCATTATTTTGTTGTTTTACATTTTGTATTTTAAATTAATACACCATATCATTATTCAGATATTGATTATCCTGACACCTCGGGTCATTTGGTGTGTGTGTGCATGTGTGCATGTGTGTGTCTGTTGGCCTTCATTTCAGACATTTAACATAGTTCACCTAAGTTTTGAAAGCCTGACAACTTTTTATCTTAGCGTACGAGTCGTTGGCATATACCCTTTGAATGTGTGCGTGTGTGTGCGTGCGTGTATGTGTGTGTGTGTGTGTGTGTTAGTGCTGTACTCCAGTGTCTGCTCCAATAAAACAGCATGACTTGATAGAATGCCGCTCTCACAGCAGAGTAGGAAAAAGACCTCGGCAGATTTACTATGCTATTACATACACACACACACACACACACAATCACACACAGAGTGAGGAAAAAAGTTGTAATGGCCTGCTGCCCCTCCAAGGACGGGTGAGCAAGAGAGGGGAAAGCAGTAATCACAGTTGTGTGCGTGTGTGTGCGTGTGTGCGTGCGTGTGTGTGTGTGGATGGAGTACAGGGGACAGAGAATAGACTTTAGTGCTGGAAAATGGATGGGGATGTGAGAGTAGTGGAACATCCTATCCCATCTACCATTCCTCACACAGCACACACACACAATGCACACACACACACACACACACACCGGCCTAGCGTGGGAATGTTAGTGTTGCAGAGCACTACGGTTGACAGATGATTAAATCCAGGATATGGGATTTGTTCCAACGCTCCAAACAACACAGTTTAGCTTTTATTCCTCCACTTTCTTTATCTTTCAAAGCTCATTTGACCCGAGGCACAAACAGTGAAGCCTTTTCTACTGTGGAGAAAATACACGCATCAACATCCATACAGTCGCCCACGCCACAGAGTGAATAATTATAAAGTATCGCACGAGTGTTGGGCGCGCGTACAGCCGTAAAATAAATGAACAGGTAGATAATGAAATAGTTTTGCTGTTTTATTTTGAGGTAGACGAAGGAATAAATAAATACGCAGCACTGAATTTGTTTTACGTTTCGTAGTAGCAGTTTGTATTGACGTGTTTAATAATAGGTAGCTGATTCGCTGATTTATTGCACGAACTCGAGCGATAACTGGGTCAAACCTGGCCGGCGAAGAACAAGGAGCCTCCCCTCCCCCCCACACAGACGCACAACTGTGAGTATTGGAACCCACACAAGTGCAAAGTGTCACTATTGAGTAGAAGGAGAGATACAGCAACGGACAATAAAATGGGCTCATGATGTATTACACGTTGAAACGTCGGCTTTAGTAAGGATGTGAGCTGGCGGTTTCCTTTTAAATTGTGCTCCACACGGGGTCCTAGGCGCCGCCTGACCCGTTGGCCGCGGGCACACAGGAGAGAGAGAGAGACGACACGGTCTCAATCTGCCACCGTCTAGTGTCAGAGTGCTGACGCCCTCAGCAGATAGACCACAGCGTCCCTCCTTCTCATCAGGCCCAAATCCAGCAGGTCCCCAATGACTCCCTGCAGCAGCCTCAAGGAGGTCTGTCCAGTCTGTTGGCCCGAGGAGACGGAACGGTCGGGGCCCTGTGAGAAACGATCAGACGGATTAGAGTCAAAAGAGCACAGGAAGAAACGAGGAGGCTGCTCATCGTCTTTCCCTCAGTCCTCATTACGCTGATTTCTCCTTCATTTCTCCCCTCTCATCTTAACTTCCCAACCCTCCCCTCTCAGACTCCTCTTCTGCTTCTCTCCTCGTCTTCGCCGTCTCCCGTGCATCTCCTTGTCATTTTCCCCTCTGGCTTTCTTTGCTTTCTGCGTCTGAGGTTTAAAATGATTGAGCTGTTTACGTGGCCATAATTAATATGACTGCACTCTTCATGTCTGTACGAGGAAAGAACACACCAACTGAGCAGTGCAGTGATGGTAGCAAAAGTAGCGGTGATGGTAAGCGTGTGTGTTACTGTAAACGTGCACAGGGGAGAACAGAGGTAACAGAGGTTTTTTCCCCCTTTAATCCTCACACTGCTGTTTGTTTACACGAGTCCTCGGTGCAAAATGTTACATACGTTAACTGTACACTCAAGCGTCTTCATTTGGATCTTAATCATTCATCTTATTTATGTTAAAACTGTAGCTGACGGATGTGTGTTTGTCTGTAACGTGTGATAAGTCAAACCCTAATGATGTGATGCATCACGCTCTTCTGGCTTGTTCTAATGATTGTGATTGGCTGAAGGCGATAGCAGCAGTTACAGGTCAAACGCTTTAATAACCAGTCATATCTCACATACTGCCAGGAGGAACACAACCAAACACGGGTCACGTGTCAGGCTATCACTCTCCACAAACATGTCTCCAGGGTGCACAGTTTGCGCCATATTGATTTTACACTGTTTGGAGTTTCCTCTCAACCAGTTTGCTTTTTGCTTTTTTTTTTTTTACTGTAAAAAAACATACATTTCTATCTTTGTATAACCAACTTAAAGCCGTGATTTGTGGAGCCCGAGCTGTGCGAGGTGCTGCCGTGAGTGCTGCACAGCATTACAATGAATCCTTAGATGCTACAGAATGCACTGAAAGCTGCACTACGCATAATTGTAATGTGAAAATATGCCCAGCTTTTTATGTAAATCAGTGGCACTGCTGTACAGAAAGCAGAGACCCGAGCTGTTTTCTGAGTGGGAGTGATACTTTCAAGTAATCTGCTGGCAGAAACTCACCACCAGCTCACTCGCAGCCAGATCCTTAGATATAACTTACTCCCATACATCACTTCCAAGTGTAATCATTTCACTGGCAACATTTTCATTCATTTTTTTTGTCTCTACAATGTAAAATAATGGATGCCAGCATAGTGTCCAGATGCTTGAAATCCAAATTTTACATTGCTTTCATTTGAGACCAATGCTCCAACTTTGTTGTTAAGGCTGTGTTTCAATGTCGTTTTGTTTTATTTTAGACTATTCCAGCGCTGCCTTGCGGCAAAGCCCTCTACTCCTACGAAGGCAAGGAACCTGGGGATCTCCAGTTCTCCAAGGGCGATATCATCATCCTGCGACGCAAGGTGGATGACAACTGGTACCATGGCGAGCTTAACGGTTGCCATGGTTTCTTACCAGCCAGTTATATCCAGCTGCTGCGTCCCCTGAGTCAAACTCCACCCCAGGGCAAGGCTCTGTACGACTTTGAGGTCAAAGACAAAGATCAGGATAAAGACTGTCTGGCATTCAGCAAGGTGAGACACACACACACACACACACACACACAATGGGGATATCAGATAGAGGCACCAGCTGATATGCGGAATAACTCAAGTAAAGGAAAATCACAAAGGCTGTGTGGATGATAGATGGATGGCTGCATGTAAACATAACTTCCAGCAGCTTTAAGCCCGTCGCAAGTGATGCGTTATCTTGTCTGTTTCCTTGTAGGACACGAATAATTTATGATTTCTGTTCCTCTCCTATGTCCTCTCATTGGCTGTAAGAATGTAAACCAGGGCGACTTCAATAGGCGAGTATGCAGGCTCTCTGCGGTGACTTCCCAGAGGAATACGAATGCAGTTTTCACCCCTAACCACCATATTTTGTTTTTTACAAATTTTGGATGCGAGTTGAATGTGTGTGGCATTCACATTCAAGTGAAAGTGATTTGATTTGAGTATTGAATACAGTAAAACTTCAGACACTGGTCATGTCCCACGAGCTACAGTCCGAAATGAGTGCATCAGCTGATATAATGGAGCATTGGACAAAATCAGAAGGCACATACAACTAATGAACTTTCCATTATTAACTTGTCTATGAATTATTTTCAATTAATTAATCATTTTGCATACAAAAGGCTCGGTGTACGATGTGACAAAATGTTCTCAAAGCCAAGGCGACGTCTTCAGAAAAGCAGATCATTTTTGTGATTTGTGTATCACCAAAGACAGACACAAAGCCACGATGACAGAGGAGACACTCATTAGCTGCTCTTCTCTTAGTCTCACTGTCACTCAGTGTCTGTACGAAGGGTGTACGAAGGGTGTACTCAGGGCGGTTTTGGTGCAAACAGCAATCTGTATTCCCTCTGCTGCTCGGCTCTTCAAAGCTTATCGTTTTGTTCCTGCTGTTACACAGACTCATCTGCGGCAGTAAAATTGCTCGACATATCGTCTTTGCATCTCTGTGTGGCTGTGAGAGGGAGAGGAAGACATAGATCATTTAAAACACACCACAATGCACACTGTGCGCGCGCGCGTGTGTGTACTAGGGCTAAACTCATCAACAGGTTAACGACAAAAAATTACACGCCGCCGCACGCTCACACAGACACAGTGTAGCAGTGTGTGTGCCTGTGTTGTCATGTAGAACCAGTGTGTGTGATATTGTTTCCACAGCGTGAGAGGTAATTACTCAGTATGACTAATACACAGTCATTTACCAACATTATCTGTTCTGTCCCTAATGGCCTAACCAACATCTCCATATCCATAAAGGGAGTGCAGATTTTCACAACGTCTGTGGTTGTGTATGTGTATCCCAAGTCTTTATAATATCATTTTGGCACGGAAAATCACAACAAATGAAACACGTAGTATCAACTTTAGCGATTTGGGTTCAGTGGGAATTGGAGATACATTTTGGAGCAAAAATCTGAAAAGAAATTAAGTCTTGTCCTTTTACATGTGTTATTGTATATTGGGGGTAATTCACAGGGGGGTTGGGGGGGCGACACAGACACAGTCAGAGAGCAGACAGTCGGAAGAGGTGCAGAGATTAGATCACAATGTTCCTTCTAAATAAACAGGATAATCAACTGTGATATATATTACCTGTGAACCAAATGCAGTTTATGATTTCATACTACTGAAATAAATATAACAGTCCTATCAACGCACATTTACGAATGGTGCAACGTGTTTGAGTGATGCAATTTTGCCTGAGTGGCGCTTTGAATCCATCGAAGTGCTGAATCCCTAATAATTTAAGTGTCATTTACTTTAGGGTCTGTGTTGAATTCACGATTGAGCGATACGTCCACTGTGTCAAGCGTGAACTGCTTTGTTTCAATTGGTCGTTAACTTCTATAACAGTGTTTATAGCTCATTATGTTTTTCCTTTTCTTTCTCTCTCTGTCAGGATGAAGTACTGACAGTGATCAGGCGAGTGGATGAGAACTGGGCAGAAGGCATGCTGGGAGATAAGATTGGTATCTTCCCCATTCTCTATGTGGAGGTAATCTCACAAAATTCTTCCACAAAATTGTACTACGAAAAGAGCTGGAGTTGCAACAATGACGTTAGACCTGAGAACACCCATTTTAGGCGCTTTTACACCTTACAGGCAGTGCTGTTTTGTTACTTTATTATCACATTATTGGAAAGTGACGCGATATTTCAAGAGCAGACAGGATCACCAATGAAAAAGTGACATTTAAGGCCGCAGAGGAGATGGCAACGATGTGTGATTCTTCTTTTTGCTCCTCTCATTCTTGGAACACGCTGAATTTGTTCTAACAAATGACAAAACCTCCAAAAGTGACGGGCGCCGCTCTGTGACTGCTACTGTTGTGTGTGTGTGTGTGTGTGTGTGTGTGTGTGTGTGTGTGTGTGTGTGAATAAGCCAGTTGGAAGGTCAGGTCCACTCTGTGTATTCTGGGTATTATGCATTGACTTATGTGGGAGAAAATCATTAAGGCGGAGACGGAGGCAGATGACTCATGCCTTTCTTATCTTCCTTGGACACCAACCAAGTATCCTGACAATTATTTCAACTGCTTATATTTATCCCATATATTGAGTAAAAGTGTGATAAATTGGTAGGCTGCCGTCTCCAGACCCTGTTCAGGGTAAGTGGGTGTAAAGAATGGATGGATGGATGGATGACACTGCTTTGCCATTTTGAACCTTAAAAACTCTGCCTTTTTTTGTATATTTTTGTCCATCTCTTCTTCTCACTTTTCATTCTTTCCTTCCTCTTTCACCCAGCACTTAGCCGCAATTCTACAGAAAGTCAATTCTGAATGCAAAGATCTTTATTACTTTAATTTCTCAAGGAATCGTTGAAGCATTCACGCATAGGGTTACACCCACACTTATATTCTTTTGTATGAAACAAAATACATTTCATAATATCAGCATCAATACAGATAAATCATTTGTCCATCCGTAGTCTCCCTCTCTTTTATTTTTGCCCTCTGTATATTCCCTCCCTCCCTCTCTCTCTCTCTCTCTCTGGGTTAACAGCCTACATGGGATTAGACGCTTGGCTGGCCAATCATGTCCCAGAAATTAGCCGTCACCAAACGGCTCTCTAAGGTGATGGTGATTAAGCTATTGGCTGAGCAAAGCAGGCGCACACGCAAACAGGAGTTATTATTAAATAGAGATGCATCAATAATTAACTCCCCTCCATCACTCGGACACAGCGGGTGTACGAGGACATGTCAAGTGTGTGTGGTGGTTTGACTGCAGTGGGAACCTAATGAGGAGGACCCCAGCTGGAATGCTGCTGGTGTCTGCGTGTGTGGGTGTGTTCTTGTATTTGTGTGTGTGTGTGTGTGTGTGTGTGTGAGAGCCTGCCCGCCTTGCTGGTTATAAAGTACCACCCTTTTGTGAATGCTGGCTCAGGTTATGAATGCAGACTGCTTGTGTTAATATGTGGACAGACTTCGTAACCTCCATCTATTATAATAGATTGAACAATTACAAACGGCATCACAGAACCATGTTGCCTCATTCATGAACAGCTGGAACCAACTCTTTTTAGCATTTGCCTTCAGTTTATAAAATCAATTCTTCCACAGAGAGGGAGTTATAAAAATGTATTTAGATGGATTTAATTATTCCCAAAGAACAGTAACAATAAAAAAAAAACCCTCAAATATTTAACTGCTTCTAGCATTAAATAAAGTCGTTATCACAGACCGCCTGCAATACTTCCACCACCACCAGGGGGCCGTGGACCACCTGAAGACACGTTAATTAATTGATGTATTAGTTTATTTAAAATAAACTTACTGCTCTCTCTCATGTCATCTCTTAGCGTCATCAAGGATCAATCCCTGTGCTTGCAGACACACACATACACACCACACCACACCCTCACCTCTCACTGTGCGCCATGACTCAGACACTGACAGAGATTTTAAGTTTCCCTTTGCTGATTGCTCAGAATGACTTCAGGTGGGTGTGGCCTGTGGGAATGTGTTGGGCTGTTGGGGGTGTAAGAGCATATTGAAGGATGGATTACGGTGCGTGCAGGTAGATTTCACGTTGACAGGTGATAAATCACTCGGCATCGCAGCATCAACTCAAGTTCGCTCCCCCGCTACTTTGCTGTGCATTCTAGAGCGAAGCTAGTGGTCCCCCCCCCCACAGAGGCCAGCGAGCATCTCACATGCAATGTCCTCTTGGGGAAGACCCACCTCAGATGAAAATACAGGGCTAATGTTGTTTTTCCCATCCGTAGTCCAACAAGGATTGGTCAGTTGTTATCACATAAGACCAGAATATTGCACTTCCTTCTCAGTTTTGTAAAAATCTCGCCATGTAGTTGACGTGTATTTCTCCTCGGAATAATAACCAGGCAGAACGGGACCCTCCCTGACAGTTGGGGCCCCTTCCTGACAAGAACTGCAAGAGCATGGAGCATATCTGCGAGACAAAAGTATGAGGATGATTCAGGTAGATTTGACGTGAGTTAGCCTGGGATTTTGTTTTGGACAGGTCTTGGTCACACATACTCCCTCTCCTCCTGCAGCAGGAGGATGCTGACAGCTGTCACCGTTGGTGTGCGTGAACACGCGCATGCATCTCGCTGTCTCACCCCTGTCAGTCTTTTCTCTGCGTCACCTGGACAGTGTACTCACCCACCAACAGACACAGTACAGTTAGCACAGCATTTGACACTTGAAAGATGACCTTGGAGATCTCATTCAGCCGAAAGCACCAAGTGAAGAATTGTCTCTGTCAGCGACGGAAGACACACACTTACACGCACACACACACACACGAATGATTGCTGTGTCAGTTTCTTTTTACCCACTGCTGCTTTAGTGCCCAGTCATGCTGCAGCAGAGGAAATAAAAGTTCTGCGCGCGCACGCGCGCGTGTGTGTGTGTCAGTGAGACATTAATGACTGTAACAGACAGACTCAATAACAAGAGCACAGTCTTACGGTCAGGGTGTATCCAAGTGCGCTTGCAATTATTCTTCATATCAATGCAGGGCACTGGGCAGCGAGGGCTTGGTGAAGTGGCATTTAATCAGAGGGGGCCGGTGATTAATGGTTATCCTGTCAGCTAGTCACATTCCTCATCAACGGCTCCAGTACATCCACCTACTCTGGTCACAAAAAGTGAGGAAAACAATAAGTACAAACGCTGTATACACACAGCTTTAGATATTGTTTGTGATTCTGTGTGTGTTGCTTTGTGGAAAGTGGTTTGTGTCGTTATTCAGGGATCAACCAGTGTGACAACCTTCATTAATGAGTTAAATCTTACGATATGACAACAGGATCGAACAAAAGACGTACTGCCAACGATGCTTTTTGCACAGCAGATGGTGTCAAATATTCTGCACAGGGAGGGGAATTGGGGGTATCTGAGTTGTTTTGGTGTGTGTGTGTGTGTGTGATCTCTGTAGACCATTTGTTGAAAGTGATTTGTGTTTTGCTGCTGGTTTGAAGCTCTGCCAGATAGAACAAGTGAGATCACAGTCAAGGCCCCATACACACATGCACACACACGCACACACACACACATAGTGTGCATGAGAATTATTTTGTGTGGATGTAAACCACAGAGGAATGAAATCTAACTAATCTTGTCTCCTCTTCCCTTAATGCCCTCCCCCATTCCTTTCTCTCTGTCAACCACCTGTCTCCTCTCTGCCCTCCCCTGAACTCCATCAGTTAAACGAAACAGCAAAGCAGTTAATGGAGATTGACAAACCCACCACAACTAACGCACCAGGTCCGAGCTCTGAGCCAGCCCCATTGGGCCCTTGCGCCCCTGGCCCCTCCCCCAGTGCGTCCACATCGAACGGGAACGGCTCTGGCCAGCGACGAGCCGAAGGGAAGAAGAATGCCAAAAAGCGACATTCGTTTACGGCGCTCTCCGTCACCCAGAGGGCCGCCCAGCTCAACAACAGGCACAGCATGGAGATCTCCCACCCAGTTCTCATCAGCTCGTCAGACCCCAGAGCGGCTGCACGCATCCAGGTACTCACACACACACACACACACACACACACACAGACTGAGGTAACACAGACGTCGACTGAAAGCCAGAATACAAATCAGTCAACGCTTTCCACCACATGTCCATTTATTCTCATTTCACCCCTCATTATAGCTGAAGAAATGGCTCTGGCAGTCGAATGGATTATTGGATCTTCATCTGTTCATCTTCTATTAAAAGCTACATTTAATGTGTTTTCATTGTCTATAATAAGAATACATGTGGAAAGGCTGTTTGTGAGCTTTAAATGTGAATATGTGTATGTTTCTCTTTGTGTTCAGGATGCGTCTTCCCCGGGTCCCTCTCCCTCCTCGGCAGGGGTACTGGTGCCCCCCAAAGTGGCATCAATAACCTCTGAGCTGCTGGCCCATGCCAAGGTGCAGCTGCCTCTCAACATGTGAGTACACCTCAGGGTGCTATCACTTCACCCAACTGTGACCTGGATTTTCAGTGCCTAAGCATGATTTGAGATCCACAAGTCAGCATTAAAATATTCCATCTACGGTGCTCAGAGTTGTTCAATGGGCCAAGCTGAGAAGCTGAGAAGCCTCTGGAACCTCATGTTCCCCCCACTGGTCACAGATGAAAAAAGACACATTCTTACTCGTTCCTACAGTTTTCAACGTAAGAAAATTATTGTATTATGGCGATCTAAGGGTTCTTCATTTGCAAGAAACATGCGATTTCCTATGAAATGTCCAGTTTTATTATTAAGAACATGCATTATGCATGAAGTTATTGCAGGTATTCACCACTGAGGCGGTAGCCATCGATTTTTGGGACTTACACTGACTCAGCACTAAGCTAAAACTGCTCAAATGCACGTTTCTTAAACAAGATGCCAAAAAAGTTTTCAGGAAACTTACACCCCAATGTTCAAGAACATCAGAGAATCGTGGCGGTTAAGACGCTAAGACGTTTTTTCCCTGAGGGTTTGTCTGAGCTTACACACAAAATGGCTAAAAAGTCATATGACTGCTACTGAGTGAGGAGGCTGAGACAAATACACAAGATGTTTACATGTGCTACTGTGCTTCTTTTTGGAGCCTCAACACTTCCTCCTTGGTTTTCTGTGATTTAATGCTTAATTAAGTTTTGTGTTATGTGTCGTGATTGCTCTTGTATGATTTAAAATAACAGATAATATCCACTGAAATGTCATCATTGATAACCTCTGTCTGTTTGTAAGTCCAAGCAAGCTATTTTAAAAAACAGTGACATCTTCCTTCATATATTTATTTACACATTAGCATAACATTAACGCTTGTGTGTAAACAACCGTGCGAAGATGAATATCTTCGGAGTAATGCTACTTTTACTCCCTTTCATGAAGTACAGTGCATTTCGTTCGGTAATTGATTATTACCACGCAGTGAAGGTGTTTGTTTAGGCAAAGTCTCTGGAGACACAAGGCAAACAACAAAGGTTACACAGGTTACAGATGGAGGCGTTGCTATCGACTTCATTGACTTCATTGTGTGATCTCTGCTTGAATGGGTCAACAGCACAGAACCCTCTGACACACACAAGCACACACTCCTGGACAGATAACCTCACATTTCATGTAGCTGTAGAGGGAAACATTGTGACGTCCAGATGGTTGCTTAGGTTTAATGCCACAGCTGAACAAGACTGTCCCATATTTTACCTGGTAATTAATCTACCACGTAACTGACAGAGGCGTGTGGATGCGTGTGTGTTGTGTGTACTTGTGTGCTTACTGTTCTAGCTGGTGTCTTGCCTGCAGTAGAGTACATCCTCATTGTCAGATTTAATAATATCACTTTCAAAGTAGTTCAGTATGCACACACACACAGAGATATATGTGTATATACGGTATATATATATATATACGTATATATACTGTATACATACATACATACATATGGATACGTCAGGAGCTGGGTTGTCCTACTGATGAGGTCGGACGTTTCCATTTTGACCTGGCAACCAGTTCTGTTGCCATGGGGAGACGAGAGACGTTTCCCGCATCTGTTACCATGGCAACCAGGAGGCAGTGCATATAGAGCTTGTTTACTCTGTGGTCTTATCATCTTTTGTCACAGACACGTAGTACGTATGAATGTCTCACTGTGACAGGACTGCAAAGTCATTTATAACACAGACACAGTTGAAAGTCTTACGAACGTGATGTAAAAATGCAGGAATGTTGGAAAACAATTTAACCGCACTCTCTTTATACTGGAATCCTGTAGAGGAATTAAATACTACTAGCTACAAAATGTTAAAATCCAGACAGTGACACCTCTGAAAGTCATTTCATCAATGGCTTTCAGTGTGCAGTCCACAGGTTTAGTGCACAAGTATGAATTGTTGTAATTAGAGAGTTGGTTTGGGAGTTGGTTTTTGCTTTATGATGCCCATGTCTCTTCCTGTGGGATTGTGCAGGGCTGTAAATTGTAAATGGACTACTCTATAGCACTTTTTTCCAAAGCGCTTTACAATGTTTGCCTTACATTCACCCATTCATACACACATTCACACACCGAGAGCCGAGGTAACCATGCAAGGCCCACTTGCTTGTCAGGAGCAGTTAGGGGTTAGGGTCTTGCTCAGGGACCTTCGAAATGGAAGAGCTGTGGATCGAACCGGCAGCCCTTTGATCACTTGGTGATCACCCCACCACCTAAGCCACGCCGCCCACTCATTCACTGTGATTCAGACAGACAAATGGCTGCTGAGATCCAGCCCTAGATGGAGAGGTGAAAGATTCGACTGAGAGATGCACTGGGGTATTTTATAAAAATGTTAAGAAAAGTGGGCTTTATCGTGAACAGCCCAAATTGATGGACTTAGCTGGTCCACAAAATCACGTCTGACACAGTGTGATCCAGTACTGGTTCGAACTGTCCAGATAAATCTCAATTCAGATATCTGATGAGGCACTCCAATATAGCCCATCCCCCGTATCTTAGAGAAACTGGAATAAAGTACACAGGAAACACCAGAGGATGCTGGGATGTATATTTTATATGGTGGGTGGATCAGACAGCACTGCTCTCTTTATGACCTGACAAAGATCCCATGTGGATGGAAATGTTGTGTGATGATCTCATGAATGTGTCTCTCATCCTTTGATCTTTAGCCCCATAGATCAGAGCAAGAAATGAGAGCAGCATGTATGTCTCTTTATTAACATTTGGTGCATTCCCTTCAATTATAGCTGTTCTAAATATGTTATAAGAGGATTTATTTTATTTATGAGTCATTTTTGACATCAGGTGAATAATGTAAAATATTATTATAATCATGTGTTTAATAACCTGGCTGCATTTATTTTAGTTACTTGCAATGATTGTTTGTTTAGTATTTTGGAGTAAGCGCTTCAGCTACAAACAGTCACTCCCTGATACAAATTCCCATGTTTGACTCGCATTCACGTTTGAATATTGTGTGTTGTTGTGCAGATACCTGGCTCTATACGCCTACAAGCCTCAGAAGGCTGACGAGTTGGAGCTTCGGAAAGGGGAAATGTATCGGGTGACAGAGAAGTGTCAGGACGGATGGTTCAAAGGCACCTCGCTGAGAACTGCTGCCTCCGGTGTCTTCCCAGGGAACTACGTCACCCCCGTGTCCAGGTCAGAGGGCTTGGGTTTGGGGACGGGGCCGGTGGTGGGTAGTGTGGTGATGCAGTTTCCCCGCGAGTCTGTACCACTGCAGATAAACGGGCGATAAATACAGACAATTACCAAAAAAACAATTTTGGTACCGTTTTAATGCTTAAAAATCTTTTAGGTAATCACTGATTTGTCTGGACAAAAGTAAGTTATTTTCATGGAACATTTGTGAACAAACAAAACAGCACTGGTTTGACATTTTCAGTGTGGTTTTCTGTTGCCTCCTCATCAGTACAATCCGGATTACCATTAGTTGCAGCAGAAAGGCCCACATAAAACTGAACAAATAAGTGGACTAATATCATATTTGGCTATTAAATTGCTCACAACATTCCTCGTTGGATTAGAATAATTTCAGTGGCTGGTTACGCAAATACTATTTTGCTCCATGGCAACGTTATGTAGAGAGTTTGACAATGAAAGAGAAAAGCAGAGAGGAGAATAGAAAACAAAAAGATGACAGGAGAAAGAGTAGACAAAGGGAGGGAATGGGGAGGGGGGAAAGAAAAAACAAAGAGGGCGCAAAAGAAATGAGACAATGGGGTAGAGAGAGAGAGGGAAAGGCATACCAAGGTGCAGAAAGGGAAAAGATTGAAGTAGAGTAAGGTTGACAGATAATAAGTGAGACGGAGGGGGTGAGTAAAGGACAGAAGGAAAAGGATAGAAAAAGAAGAACGGGTGGCAAAAAATCAGGTATCCTCCCCTAGATATGAATGGCTGCTTCACATCCTGCAGTTATGCAATCTAACTGACGGAGAGGGAGAGAGAGAAGGGAAAGGAAGGATGAGTAATCAAATGAGAGGCAATTTGTTATTTTTACAGAAGCATACTCTCTCTCTCCTTCTACCTCCATCTCCCCATCCCTCCCCTTTGTCTGCAGTGCAGCTCAGAAAACTCTTAATATGATAATCAGAGGCTCCACACGCACCCGCACACACACACAGCAGAGCCAGACTAATATATGAGCTCTGTATTGGCATTTCAGAATGTAATTTGGTCCAGTCAGTGTTGTTCACCTCTGATCCATCAGATATGATGCAGAATAATTAATTTCACATTCATTGTTGAGTTGATCAGACTGTTTACCTCCACCTTTATTAATACAAATGTGACATTTTGATCTGATTCCATAGAACAGGAATGCATGAATGCATTATTCTGGGTTTGGGTGTGCATTGAAATGCTGCATCAGAGGTTTTTGCACTCTGAAAAGAAGGCAGTTTTCGTTGAAAGATTAAATGGGTTCACTGATTTGGAATTAGTAGAGAGAAAATCAAGTTTAACCACGTTAAATATTGGTAACAATAACAACTGTCAGCATCACAACAACATATCAAACGGCAGCACAAAGCAGTGAGCATTAAGAGATAAAGAGCATCTTAGGAATCCAAGGGTGTTATTATTTTCTATTTTTCTTCACAATTTTATGCTTCCACACAGAACCTCTAGTGTAGCAGCACACACACACACACACAAAGAGGCCGTAAGTCTTTCTGTGTGTGATGGGAAGTCGATGAGAGGCCATAAGAGTGTGAATATGGTGGAGTCAATAACGTGCGGCTCACTGTTCTGCCATTCAGCACTCTGTCCGGGCAGTAACACAAGGAGCCTGCAGCTCCGCGTGTGCAACAATAAGTCAGTATGTAACACTGATACACAGTCAGATAATAGTCCACAAATCACTCTGTCACACGCTGGACGGCAGCATTGTCCTGCTGGTCACACTGCTGGATGGAGGTATGATGCTTATAGTTATTAACTCCATGAATGTCGGGCACACAGAATACACGCTGTACATAAAAGCAGTCCGTGTCAGTCATATACATTCTGTTATAACTTTGATTTTGATCAAATTAAGGCATCGCTTGACTTCTTCTAAGCGTCACAAAAACATAAGGAGCAGAAATCAGCATGGATAAATAGTAGTGTATTCATAGTAATAGTCCCAACTTATGAAAGCCTCTGAAGTCAAGCGTATAAACAATTCATCACCTCACAATCAGCATAAACGTTCTGCATAGCATCGGTTCACAAACTGTGATAAGTGGTACCAGGAGGACCCCCTGCTCGCATGCCAGTGAACTGGAAATTTCTGCAGACAATCAAAGATCAAGGTACATCCGTGGAGCGATTGTTTTAAATTATCCACAGCCTCTTTCACACAGATTCTGGGACGTGAGATTGTGGGATATTGGCAGAAAAGTTGTTAGGGCAACTGTTCCAGCATCCCGCAAATCACCGTCAGGGATGTTACATTTGTGAAGGCTGTCAGCTTTATGTTGCCAGCCTGACTTCCTGGAACTATGAATAGTTTTAGTTTTAGTAAATTCTCACAGATTGCTACTGTGATCAAATCAATATGTAATACATTTTTGATCTGCCCACGTAAGGCAGGATTGTGAGTGCAAGAGGAGAAAGGAATCACGTGTGATGAGGAGTGTATTTAAATTAGAGCAATATTGATCCTGGTGTGTCTTCACTGTCATATACAATGATAACGAGCTCACAATTGTCCCAAAATTGGATGTTTTTGTTGAAAATAATTGGACTCCTCCTGTGTGTACTTCAATTCTCCATGGATGTCTCCTTTTCGGGCCAGCACACATGCAGGCTGTGTTTCTGTGGGATAACGGTATTTAGATGTTTTGGTCTCTCTTACCCTTAGGGCTCCGTTTGGGGTGGGCGCTCCACGGGCCTCCTCTTTGTCCAGTCCAGTTGGTGGTGGTGGAGGAGGAGGTAGTAGTAAAATCTGTGACCCTTCATCCCCAGGGTCCCCAGGGCCCTCCGCATCCACCCGCCCTGCTACCCCATTAGTAACCTCAGCTCACCCCATTAGTCCCACCTCCTCCCCTCAAACTGCCACCGCCCAGCTGAAGAACTGCCTGCGCTCCAGCCAGCATGTGGTTAACCAGGCACGTACGACAATGCAGCTGGGTAAGCTGAAACACACGCACACACACACACACAATTATAAACACAAATATACGTAATGGATTTCGTACATCAAGCACTTGTAAATCCATATATTTACATTTACTGTGTAAACACTAAATCTGGATTCATCTGATGTTGGAATAATCTATTCTGTGCGCTCCTGTGATGAATCATAATCACATGTAGACTGAATGTTATTATCATCAATTATCATACTGCTCGAGTTTCCAGAACACTGAAACATTTATAATCCTCTGGACCAAAATAAATAAGTTGAGAACAATAATCCAGTACGTTGGTGATGAAATGATGAAGCAATCGACCTGCTGCTTCATAATACATCGCTTTTATTCTGAGAGAAAACTGTTGCATCACAGCCTTCCAAGTTGATAAAACATGGGAGATCATGGAATAGAGGTGAACCCGTGACTTCCATGTGAAGAAGAGGCTCAAGTTTCTCTGCTCAAAGTGATTAACAAATGATTTCAGCAGCCAATATTTAGAAAGATTCTATTTTCAGCTTCTAGCATTTCAGTCTCTAATTACACAATAACAAATTATTGATCAATCATTAATTCAACTGGTATCTAGAGGATATGATTTGTGCACAGAACCGCCTGTTACAAATGCACTTCAAATCAATAAAGCAAACAGCCCAAGTAGAGGAAGAGCTGTGTGCATCTGTTAAGCAGGTGGAAGTTTTATTCTTCTGATGGACGATCAAATCAAAAAGGTGCTATCTGATGTCAGACAGGATATTGACATTGTTCCAAACATACCTGCTTGTGTTTTTTGGCTGGATATTTATACAATGTCCTTATGTCAACGCTGACTACTAATAAAAAACAGAAACCAAACACTGGATGCTTGAGTTAACCACTTAAACGCTGGTAAATTAGCTGGTAAATAGGTGAACTTGCAGGCAAACCGTTCAAGTACTTTGGATACATTTCATTGGTCTTAACTCATTAATAATGAAGTAAACCACACGGAAAAGGCATTAATATCTGATTTTCAAAAGTCCAAAAATCTATAATTTGAAAACTTTGAGATTCTCACTAGAATTGAAAATTAAACTCTATGAAGATAGATCCATTGGTGGTTAGCCCTGAGTTTAAGAGGTAAAACTTTCCACCACCCTGATGTCACATGTCTCCGTGTTGTGATATGACTGTCGCACGACTTCCTGCTTTGGCACCAAGCGTAGACATTTATCACGTCCCTGCTGCATGCAAGTGTCAGACTAATTTGGCCAAAGTGCTGTCTTTGTGCCATAACTTTGGCACACAAAGGCACAATCTGTATCCAGCATGCTCATAATTCCTTAGAAATCACAAACACACACACACAGTGACATCTGCGTCAACATGTGTGCAGTGTGTCCATGGTCTAGATGATATCGGCCTTGTTCTCCACTCTGCTCATCTCTGTAGGACACACTCTGTCTCTCTCACTCTGTATCATTCTTCCTCCCTTTGTGAAAATAATGGTGGATGTTTCTTTTGGAAGCCTTAAGAGTACACAGTAGAAAAGCATTGCCAAGAAAAACACTCACACACGCACACAAACATGTGCACTCCCACGTACATGCACAGAAGTGAACACATAGACACACACACAGCTGAATGACATCAGCTTTTTGTTTTATGGAGGCGTAATGACAGAGCTGCATGCCTCTCTGTTTTCTCTAAATCTCACTGTTTCTCTCTCTCTCACACACACACACACACATCTGGTCTCCATTACAAAATAAAGTACAGCATATTTCTGCTGTTTGGTGGTTTTATCACATGACCAACATGCTCTCTGTGGACTTCTTCCCAGGTACTGCAGTGTGTAGTGCAGGTGACTAGCAGCACATTGTTTGTGACTGCATACTAATGCATTTTGTGTACTTAGGCGTGCATTATGTGTACTTTTATCCTCACAATTACCAAGTGTCCTCGCAGCAAATGTATTTCCAGGGCTAAACATTTATAAAGAACAAAGGTGACCAAAATGCTGTTCAAGTGTAGCATCAGTGTAAGATAGGGAAACAACAACAGAGCCAGAAGCTAAAATGTAAAGGTTTAAAAGCTGTTCTTCAGTCTGGGGGCACACCATGTTTCAGTCTGGATCACAGAACAGGCGAGGCAACAGGTAGGTCAGGTGGTCTCAGCGATCTGGAACGGACTGGAAAAAGATCTGAGACAGACCTGCTCTGTTAAGTGTGTTAAACCAATCCCTAAGATCAGTAAATCAATGCTTTGATGCACTGTGAAACCAGTGAAGAGCAGCCAGCACAGGGGTGGTCTGTGTTTGGTGCCAGTGAACGCCTAGAAGCAAGAGTCTGGAGCGAGCTGCAGACGGTACAAAGAAAACAGACTAATGCAAACATGTCGGGAGGTACAGGAAATAAAGACAGGAATAACTTTCTTTAGATGATGGGGCTGAGAGGAGGGACCTGATTTTGGACGCTGCCTCAGCTGGAGGAAAGGGGCTCAAACAGCTGAAATGATTTGAGGTCTGAATAAGACGTTTCTTGCTGTGGGTTTGACATTTTAAAATAACTGGTCCAGGTTTGGGTTTACTTCAGTGATGGAATCAGGAGTCCAAAAATAACACAAAAAACAAACAAACCTGTCTGTTTCCTCCCACACTCACAAGTGAACTGAAGAGTCTGCTGTTAATATTCATTTAATCCTGGACTCCTGATTGGAGTGATTGTTGCTTCCCACCACGTGCATTGTGGGATTTGCTTCGCCCCCCCTGACCATAGTTAGTGTTAGTATTTACACTCTGTAGTAGTGTTGAGGTGTTGACTTTGCTCTCCTCTTGTGTCCACAGTCCACAGCCCCCCTGCTGGTAGCCCAGAACGCCCAACGGCAGCCATCTCTCCGCTGCGCCCTCAATGCTCCTCCCCCTCACGCTGCTCTGGCCAATCGGGTCGTCCTCTCTCCATGGTGTCTCCGGGCCCCACCTTAGGACCCTCACCGCTATCTTCCCCTGCCTCGCGACCCCTCCTCCCTATCTCCTCCCCTCTCTCTTGCCTCACACCTCCAAACACGTCAGCGGTGCTCCTCAACGGGGAGCCAGCAAGTCCACTGCAGTCCCCATCGCCGGGCCCCTCCCACGGCCCCGCCCAAGGAGTCCTTGCCCCCAAAGCAGAAAAGGTGATCCTGAATGCATCTGATGATTCAAATGTCTCAGCTAGGAATCATATCATAGAGACAGGTGTGACCGTTATGTCTGCGTTAACTAAGGCTACATTAAACAATATTTATGACCTCTACACAATTCTAGGTCCATTTTAGATACACAAAAGAATATTGATTAGTAATTTTGTATTCCGTTTCCAATGTAACAGACGAGTATCTGAATCCTCAACAGTGGCAGCCAGCCCTCCGTTAACTGGAATGCTATGGAGCACTTATTCTTGGCGATACTCTTGAGAGGCCAATGTGGGTACTGCAAAGATTCACTAACTGAAGTCAAACTTAAAGTAGAGACTGGCAGGCTTAGCTCAGCAAACCAACAACCATCATCCTGACAGTCATGAGTGACAGAGCTTCTGTAAGGACCAAATCTCTAAGTGTGTTTTTAGTTTAAACCTCTGTATCCCTGCCATCCTCCTGGAAATCCCTGCGACTTGCACGGAATACAACTTTTAGAAGTTTAAATACATTGTGCCCCCTCTAATTCCTCTGATTCCTGACGTTTCTGTCAGCCTTCAGAGAAAATTCACTTTATACATTTTGAGGAATATGTACGGCTCCAACCACAGAGCTGCTAACCGCACGTCTGCTGAATAATTTTAGGACAGCAGTTAAACTGCACATACATACTTTTCAAACACACTGATTCCTCATGGCTCTGGCTGCCAAATGCTTGTGGGTGTCTTGTCATTCAAATTTCACACCGTAGTATGAGTGTAAAATGTGGAATGTGTGTGTGTGACGCACCAGTCGTCCCCCTCTACCTCAGAAAGTGTCATTCCCTCAGACAGTTGGCACAAACTCTGAATAGGATCCTATACGTATGTATTTGGCCTCGTGGTGTTAAAGCTCAGGATGTTAAGTCAGGCTGTGCTGACAGTGAGCAATGGCTCAGAAACAGAGCATCTGTCTCAGCTCCATTTGTTTCACTGTTGGCTCCACTGTCTGGGACGACTAATCTAACTACATGGCTTGCTGACAAACAGCTCATTGAGTATGGAACAACAGGCTGTGGCCTTATTTTTAACCACACACATACACATACACACCGATAGGTGGAAACATGTGTATATTGTATGTGCGTTATCTCTATTATTTCTTCTAAGTAATAAACCAATCTGAATGGTAAATCTGACATATTTGGACCCTAAAAGACTATCACTGCAACAGGATTTCAGAAATCAGGGCTGATACTGAAAACATCTTTGCTGGCCAGTTGAATTTTTAATGCTGTCTCAGACGGCTTTCTATAATGAAACAAAATAAAATTTCAAGTGGAACGAAGCCTTAAATTTAACATAACAGCTGTAGTCAGTGTCATTTCCAAAATATCTTCCAGTGTCTCCCATTGATGCTGAACTCAGATTTTCTTGGCGAGCAGAAACATGGCATTTGCAGCGTGACTGTGGACGAGCTGGTCCACTTTCAGTCACTGTTAGAGACATAAGAGGAAACGATGAAGCAGCCATGATAACAGTTTGGCAGACACACTGAGAATCTCTATGCTCAACACACTGTCACACTGTCTGCAGCACAGCGAGTATCCCATACACACACTCACTATGATGGGAAAGTGAGATGTGCTTCCAGGCCGTTTCCAAAAAGGCTGCACTCACTGGGAGCGTGCCAGCTGAAAGCTGTCTGGGCAGCTCTCAGCGTTCCTGCAGGTCCTGGAAAAACTCTGTTTAATGTTTCCTTTTTATATGCATTAATTGTTAACATGGAGGGATGGCTTCAACTCCCTGGCTTGTTAGACACGAAATTCAACCCCACGTCTCCCTAGGGACTTTCTTTCAGTCACTGTATCCTCTGACAGTGTATGGGGAACACAAGTGTGTCAAGAAATGTGTGTGATCAGAGGTACTGGAGATGAAAACACCACAGGATCGGGCTCAGTAGCTGTGTACACACTACCCATGTGCTGCAGAGCAGGGCACCATCCCATGCAAAATTAGCATTGCATGACAAAAATATGAGCTCTAATTGTAAGTTTGTACTGCTCTCTGGTGGCATTTTTTGGAACTGTACCAGGCTCTTGCTCCACTTCTATACATGCAGAATTGGTCACAAAGGGAAGATTAAAACTTTAAGTCTGCAAAAAAAACACAAAAGATTATTTACTTATTTTCTGATAGTTTCTATCGCACTCTCTCCCATCCCTCCATTTACTCCTCCAGTCCAGGTATGGCTATAACATATTACATCGATTTCCCTGTCCCTCATTCCTTTATTTGCTCCTTCGTAATACCACTCAATTTTCTACCCCTCTCCAATCCCCACATTTTTATATTATATCTTCAGCACACCAAATTTATCTCCTCAGCATGTCTCCACGTCAACCATCCACCCCTCTCTGTCCTCTCATTCCAATCAATCTTTCTCATATCTTTTCTGTTCGTAACATCTCTTTCACCCCAACTCTGTCTTTCTCTCCCTCAACCAAAATTCTTTCTCTCTTCCTGCTCCCCATCTCCTTCTGCCCTGCCAGACTAAAATTCATCTTTTATTTGCATGACGTTACACCTAGAACATTTTCACATTAAAATCTCTTCCTCCCTCAAGTCACATATATGTGCACATTAAATTAAGTACACCATGTGGGCATCAGTAGCTCGGAGAAGTAATGAAAACACCAAAAACAATCGATTTGGGAAATAAAAAAGATAAGAGAAATGTCTCAAAATTATGCACCTGCCTTACCATCTGCGGCGATTAGTTTTTCTCCCTAAGGCTATAAGAACTGCTCTTAGCACCTGCTTCGGCAGTAAAAAATGGTCTGAGCACGGAAAACATGAATCCAATCTCATGGAAAAAACAGTAGTAAACTGTAACTGCACCAGCTGACCTGTGTAAGCATAACCTCAGTCGTACCCCCCATTCATTTCAGGGCATACAAGACTGTCTGGAACCATGAAATTACAGCTACAGGCACAAAAACCTGCACTGACAAAATTCACAGGGCACAGAATTAAAAGCTGCAGTCTTATTCATTCATCCATTATCTCACAGTGGTGCAGTGGGGTTGTAGCCAGGCTACACCCTATCACAGGGCTGACACAGAGACAGACAACTCAATCACACTCCCATCCCACTCAAAGGACTGTGGTCTACCTGGGATGTGAACCCATGACCTTGTGGCTGCGAGGCAACAGTGCTCAAGCCACCAGCTGGCCTAGTCTTATTTGTCCTTTTTTTATTACCACGTTCCTCCTCTGATCATTATGATACAGGCAGCAAACCACAGTGATCGTTACAGCTGAAGACAATGACAGACTGAACAAGTCCAAAGTTCTTATAGGCTCATTTTCAGAAAAAAGCTCCTCCTGTGTGTGATAAACAGACACATTCTGCCACCTCTGAGTCAAGTGTTCACACTTATTAAAGCAAAACCTGCCTTTTGGAGAACTGGCAGGATTAAAAGTTCCATCAAAAGTTACACCTCTGAGCTCAAACACATTCAGCTGCTCCTCAGCTGATTTAATTTAGTTTACCTTGTTGCTGGTTAACAGATGCTTGGTGGTTTGCTGGGTTTTTACATCAGACTGTGTCTACTGAAGTGTACATACATAGTCTGCATACATTATGCCTTATTACTAAGCTGCTGCGCTCTATCTTTGTTAATGCGTTCACATTTCTGCTCAGGAAGTTTTCCTGGCACCTGTTGCATAGCTGTCAGCAATTGTTGAGGTGATCACACTGACAGCAAGCATCAGTGAGCAAAGAAAGCACCGTCACTTTTCGTAAAAGTCAATCTGCCTTGGTTTCACCGCGTTCCTAAAGAGCTGCCAGTCAAAACCTTTATGTATGCATAAATGCAGGTTATAATCCTGCTCAGAAGCAGGCGCCTGTCCTGTGAGCACAGCAGGGGACAATCTACAAGAGGACAGTTTATCACACAGCCTTTGCTCTGTTTGTTGTAATCTTCACACATTTTACTGCAGGCTTCCAGACAGAGTTGGATCCCTCTCATATTAGGCTCCTCAGTAACTAATGCTAACACAGGATTCCGGTGTAGTCTTAACAAAAATGAAGATGTGCTTTCTCACCTGTGATTTGACTTTGATCTAATGGTTTACATTGATGCATATTGTCACTTTAGATCTTATTTAAGTCAGCATTTATCACTTTCCTTTCATTTCTTAGCCTCTGTTCAGCAGGGTAGTTTTGAAACGAGGATGTGGTTGGACATTGAGCTCTGTTTACCTGTTCTGCTGCATGTCCTATAGAACTAACACGGTATGCTCACAGAAACCTCAATTTGCTACATCTTAATGAACTCTGCGGTCAGATTTGTTATCGGACTGATGACATATATGTCAACTTAACAGGAAGGTGACTTCAGGGAGGATTATGCCATTAAAACCACTATCAAATCTTAATGCACACATTATAAAGCAGTAACACAGTCTGATTTACATTAAATTTATGGCAGGTACCTAGTTAGCTAGCAAAATGGTAGCCTCAGCATGGATGCAATCAAGATTCAAATTCTTTTCTTGCTTATGTCATAATTGTGCCTTACCATAAAACGTGTGACTTCTCATCCTCCATTGCTCTCTCTGTCTCCTTTTATCCCCATCTTCAGAAGGAGAGGAAAGCTGGGGGCTTTTTGAAGCTGCTGTCGGGGGCGGCAGCCAAGAAGAAGACGCGTTCGCCCCCCTCATCCCCA
>OMNV01016412.1:63571-100370 GCA_900303265.1 Brotula barbata | reverse complement strand
CTCATTGGCTGGCCCAGGCGCCGTGGTGGCAGACCCCGCCCTTCACCCTCACCACCATCACCACCATGCGCGCTCGGGTTCCTGTCCAATGGCATCACAGGGTCGGGCCGGCTCTTGTCCGATCGAAAGCGACATGGACGGGGCCATTGGGCTGGAACCGCTGCACAGGAAGTCCGGTTCCTTGGATACCAACTTCCCCAGGTCGCCCCCAGCAACACGCACAGGCAACGTTCTGATGGTACTCCGGCCGGAACCCAAACCCCTATCCAGGGAGAGGTGAGCGCACGCACACACACACATTCAGCTGCTTTATCAGTGTAAAAACTTTAAGGTGCAAATATTGTACTAATTTTATATTTGAAAATATTGAGAAGTTAAAATTGAGACATAAAACTGCCACTAAGAGTGGAAATCACGATTTTCAGTAACGAGAATAAAGTTTGCATGTTTCCAACGCGTTTCCTATACACTTCAGTATACTCTGATAAATGCAAGAATATCCCGATTTACCACTAAACGGAGTTTAAGACAGTAAGCCAGGTTATTGAAATGTTCTGAGGATTCTGAGCAGTATGGAGATAGTGAATAAATACATTTTTAACCTTTCATGTAAATCTCAAGTTATCAGTCAATGTTAATTGCTCGAACATTTTCTGCAGAAATGCACATTCAACTTGGTTGAAATGGGAAAAAAAATCTCCTTTAACTTCAAGTAACAGAGGTTTTCAGGAACACATTTTGTACCCATACAGCAAAAAATCCATTTCTGCAGAGAGGGTGATTACAGGTTTTTCTTTCATCTTCCTTTTCAACAGCTCTTTGACTTGGGATTTGCCGTTCCAGCAATCGCTATTTCCGACCACACTTCACACATTCACAGCAGATTAAAGCAGTTTTTGTTAAAAGTTTGATTTTCTAAGCACTTACAGTAGTGTGTGTCACTGGTTGCGTGTGTTTATGTCTGTGTCTGTGTGTCAGGTATCGCGTGGTGGTGCCATACCCACCGCAGAGTGAGGCAGAGATTGAGCTGCGGGAGGGAGATGTGGTGTTCGTCCACAAGAAGAGGGAAGACGGCTGGTACAAAGGCACCCTGCAGAGGACAGGACAGACCGGCCTCTTCCCAGGCAGCTTCGTCGAGAGCTTCTGAACAGGAAAAAGTGGACAAAAAGACACGTACTGTCTCCGTACGCACACACACTTGAGCTACAACTCTCTTATTTACAGACAGCACACACTAGGGTTGGACTGATGTTGGTTTACCAAAATTACACTGTTAGTAGAGTTGGAGTTGACCTGCAAAGCCTTAAAATGCTGGCAGCACTAGATGAGGTCATGTGTCTGACTTTTGAGGAATTCACAGAATTAGGTCCAGCAAAGAAATACGTTTTTGGTATTAAAAATAGTACAATTTGAAGATTGGACACAAATGTTTGAAAAATATAATGACTTCAAAAACCAATATCAGCCCAGCTGATTTACACACACAAAAACTCCCCCTGCCTCCAATCAGCCACACAGGATGCAGGTTGGCTGTCCCACTCTGCCTCCCCATGACAGATTTCTGTTGGTGGGACTTCGACAGACTCGTCGTTTAGACTCTCGATGTTAAAATCGACTACTGAAGGCACAAAAGCACAGTAAGACATAGTTTGTCTCTAAGTTTCTTGGCGTCATCCACCAGCAAACACCAGCACAACCAGCACAGTGCTGCTTTCCACTGAAACCTCTGAACTTCGACTCGGTGCTTTGAAGTGAACGTTTACAGCAAAGTGCTTCGGAAATGACGTGAGCCTCCAAAATTGATTAATACACGTCTTCATGTCTAATTTGTGACAACAAGCCGACACGATTTTTTGTTTGTTTTCATTACAGCCAGTTAGTGACAATGCATGTAGCTTCCTGTGCATTCATCTTCTTTTGTTTCTTGAAATGGACGTTTGTGTTGTCACAAACTGGACATGATGTGCTGAACAATGCTTTGATTCCATCCAGCTGTGACAGGAATTCCAAACAGATGTGAAATGATGCAAAAAGTAAGTGTGAAATACTTTTTTATTTATGTCCCATATTTTCAGTAATACTCCTGCAATTTGACAAAATGTAATTATTTTCAGGGAAATTACGTCCACACTACGCCACAAATACTTTAGCCTGTTAGTTGGAGCCCTTTTGGAAATATTTGGCCTGACCACATCTGCAGGCGTTTGAGTGGAACAATTGGGGGTTTTTGGCATTTCTGCTTTGATACAATAGGTCTAAGTGGAGAGACAGACATGTAGGACATGATATGTGCTTAACCTTGTACACCCTGATCATTTCTGATCCTCAAGCTGTTTCTTCAACAGCAAAAAGAAAGAATTTATGCATGCAACATAAACGCTTAAAGTATCATCTATCTTCCCAATGGTGTAACGCCTTGTGAAATCAATTTTACAAAGGTACTGCTTGTCCTTACAATGTACTGTACGTGAGCAAACTGATGCAAGAAGGCATCAGGATATTATTGTGGGTTAGCAACCCATGAAAAATATAGAGGCCAAATGTCAGGAAAACACAATCTGAGGCAATAGTGAACATATTTGTTTCCTACTAAACATAACATCATGTGGAATAGCTTTTCGAGACTTTTCCATGGATCACGATCTGTAGTTTCTACAAAGGACGGGGCGAGTGAATGCCAAATATTTCAGAAAGTGCTCCAACAATTTCTGTGGCCTGGCTCAGATGGAATTTCCCTGACAATCCTTACATTTGATAAAATCACCAGTATCCCCTTGAAGCATCAGTTGGTAACTTTGTGTAGTGGGCGGACTCAGGAACTAAACTGTACGTCTCTCTCTCCTCCCACCACAGTAGCCTAACGTGCACAACACACGATTGACACCGACTCAGACATGATCCTTCTGTTGATTGGTGGTATTTCTTGGGCTCATATGATCAAATTTTACTGCACATCAATAAATAGAATAAATCATAAATAGAAAAATGACAGTTATTATAATGTGAACATTATTTCTATAATTATTATCACTACGTTATTTCTAGATCGCAACAGCATAGCTTACATTTTGTTTATCCTAATAGATCATTTTAATACATCCAATCAAATTGGCCAAATTATGGTGATTAGGTCCCAGCAGCAGGAGACGCTCCCAATTTAAAGATTCCTAGGGATTGAATGCAGATTTTAGTTTGTTTGTTTTTTTTTCCTTTTTTATAAGTTGCCAACTGTAGCTTTAAATAGTTTTCTGTTCACACCCACAGCTAGGCTAAAGTGACTAAATTGGCTTTTTGAAAGTAGAAAGAACATTTTGATGAGCCAAAGTTTGAAGATTTTTTTGTACTGATAGCTGTTTTTTTGTCCTTTGTGTTGGATTTTAGGATGAAAGACATTTACCAGGTGTTGTTAGATTTTGTATTATACAAAGTATTCGTTATACCGCCATGCCAATGCATCTCTGGGAGGTCGTTATAGACAGATATTTTATAATGTGACCACCTTATTATTTATTCGACAAATGGCATTTCTATTGCTACTGTTTTTGATCTTCAAGTAACCTTTTTGTCTGTCTAAGATGAAAGTATGGCATTCAGGTTGTTTAGTTTTTGCAACGCGGTAGGTCTCAGGAAGCTACTCTGAAATGTATCACTTCAGAAAAACTTCCTCTGCTCAATGCGTTTGACGAGATGATGTTCATGGTTTTAGTGCGACAGCAGCAGTGTGGCTCTTCCGAAACCACGGTGAGATCTTCTGCTCGTGGCAAAATGGACAGTCAACAAGGAAACGCCAAGTGTAAAGGCAGGAAGAGAAAACTCCTCATCACATGACTGCCAACCTTTGACAGCAGCTCTTTGTCTGATCTTTTTCTACGGCTTCAGTGTGTGTCTGCTCTGCTTTGTGAATTTCAGCGTCCTGAATGTGGATCCAAGCTCGTCTAACTTACATCCAGCCATGACCATTGTTACCTTTTCTACTATTTCGGGAAGAAGAAGCACAGCAAAACTCACTGTGTGTGTGCGTGCATGCGTGTGAGTGTGTGTCTGTGTGCGTGTGACAGAATGAGTAACCGCAGGATTTTAATATTGGCACAAATCAGCGATGAAGCACAGACAGATCTTCTTGGCTAATCCAAGCCATCTAAATCTGGCTAAGCACACTAGAGGCTCTATGATTAAGTGCACATTATCATGTGATATGGGAAAGACAATGAATGCAAACATCCAGCAGATAAATCTGACAGAAAATCTTGATCATTTCAGCTTCCAGCTGGTAAATGATAACAGTTACCCCAGATTTTTAACAGCAAGAGACGACATCTTGCTCATTGCTGGTGAACTGTAGATCTGTTTTAAAAGAGACCCGAACGTCCTTTCTCGTTTCCATGATGTGGTTATGTTTAAACACTTCAATGAGCAACAAGCAACCACACAGATGTTTTTCTCTCTCCAACTTCAATATACTACAAAACAAGCACAACTAGAAACAATGAACAATTTTAACTCATAACAAATTGGTTGAGTTGTGGTTTGGATTTGTCATTTTCCTTTTCTTATAGTAAGAAACAGATGTGATGGTCTGCTCAGAGTCTATACACATGCAAGTGTTGATTACTCGATTGATAATTGTAATAATGAGTGGATTAAAATCATTGGCAGTGATATCCAATATTTGGAAAATGTAAACACTTCCTAAGCATCGGTTTATTGCAATTTTCCCATTGAACATGAATGCAACACGAAACAAAACATACTTGACCTCAAATGTATGTCCACTGTTCCTCTGCAGTAGACCAATTTGGTAAAACAAAAAGCGATACCTGTGTGTGTGTGCGCGTCTGTGTGTGTGATGGCGTGTGGCGGGCCTCTGTATGTAGCTCTTTACATGAAAAAAAAAGAACTTAACGGAAATGTTTGGTGCGTGAATGCTCACCATTCGCCAGGACTGAGTCGGTTTGATTTATTACAGTCGTACAGCTGACAGAGAAAAGAAGAAAGAAGTATATATATAAATATATATATAATTCTATATTGTGAAGAATATTTATAGGCCTTTTGTGCCATTGAAGTCATGCTCTGTGCTGGCTACGCCCAGCGCTCTTTACCATGTGATCATTATACATCGTCTTGTACTGATGACCGTGGTTGATTCGATTGTTTTTTTCATGTCAAGTGCATTTTTCGCAATAAATGCCTTTGTTTTAAAAATGTTTTCTGCCGCCTTATTGTGTTTGTCTGCCAATTAAGGTGAGAACAAATATTCATTTGAAATAATATCCTTTTTAATACAGAACAAACACATTATGAAGTCATTAGGATTATGCAGTCATCACCATTCTGAATCCTACTGTTTATAATCTTGTGCGCTAATTATAATTATGTGCACTCACAATATGCTCATCATGTGCATTACGAGCACCACTCTATTAGAATTTATTACTGTGCTGCCAGAAAAGAAATAATTTCTTTCATCTTCTTGTTTTCCTTCATACTTCACCTGTTCCTTCCCATCCTTCTCTCTGTCCTCCATCATCCCTCTTTCTGTCCTTCTCTTTTTTTTCCTCGTGTCAACACTTGCTTGGTCTTGGTTTGTTATTGGTAATTTCAGAGTGTCTTCCCCCTAAATGACAGCCTCGTCTCTGCAGGAGCCAGGCCTGTCTCTGCTCATCACCTGCATTTGCATTTAGAGTGACTAGCAAAAGGTGACAAGGGCACGTTTATGTGTGCGCGTGTGTGTGCGTAGAGGTGCGACGGCAATCTCAGATCTGAGCTTGCACAGAAAACTTTACACCGCCGCGCAAAGTCAAACTGATGTGTTCAAGGAGAGCATACGGGAAGGAAATTTAGATGTTTGAGATTCCTGCAGTGCAGAGATAAAACTCGCCTCTGGCAGGAAAACTGAGTGAAATCACTTCCCACCCACGTGTGCCACCCAGAGAGAAGGACAAGGTGTACATACAAACACGCACACAGACACACACCTTTTTCCTCTCGGTTTGTTCAGGAGAAATGGTTCTCCTCGGGGTAGAAAGTAGACAACCTCTTCCCACCCTAACAGGGAGTTGCAGCTAACTGCTGTAGGGAATCGATCAGTTTTCCTCTGCTGACCTGTCTGAGTCAAAGGCCTGAGGGTGAGACACTGCAGGGAACAAGACCTGTAACAGACAGATCAGGGGTACCATGTGTGTTGTGCTTATGTTCTCTCTGAACACCATTTCCCTAAAAGACAGAGGATGTTTGTGATTGTCTTTTATCCTTGTCTTTTCTTTGTAGTAATGTTAAAAAGAATAAAGGGTAAAGAATCAGTCCTTCTAAACCAGCTTATATTTTCCTCTAGACGACTCGGGGAAGATTTTTAGGATCCTCCTACTGAAATACAGTTGTGTTCTCCTAAAATATGTATTTATTTTTCTACCTCTGAGTTGACTTTAGGTGAGGACTTGTCCTGGAGCGACCAGCAGTGAACCGCAGGGAAAGCTGAAAAAATATACCAAATTTTGCAACAATGTGAGTTTGTTGAAGATTAAATTTTCATTGATCTTAGATTAAAAATGAAATGCTAAGTTTACACCATTGTGACATGAAACTTTCTAAATTAAATTAACTTCATTAATTAATTTGATATCTTAATTAAAATCTACCAGGAAGGCTTATCAAAAAGAGCAAACATTCGTCCAGTTAAGTCTCTGTCTCTCTAGACAGCCTTTTAACAGAAACTCACCACTGACAGACAATATTTAGGCATTCAGATAGCATCGTTTGCTAATGCTAGCGTTAGCATTTGCACTAGCTACGACAGCCTATTTGAAACAATGGCCCGAGGCGATACAAGCTAGTCTGCTAATGCTACCGAACATGAAACTATTTATTGATAAGGCCACGACCCCCTGCATCCCCTAAATCAATAAGAGAATGATCTGTCTATGACGTAATATGATGGAAAGGTTTCCACCCTGCTAATTGCACACCTCCAATTAACATTCGAACACATCACCTGGTTGGATACGGAAGAGGAAATTCGGGTGGAGATCAGCCAACTTGTCACAGTAAGTTATGGTCAAATTTTATCACCTGTAATTTAGTTATCTCTGACTTTTTTGAACAATTTGCTAAACCAGAACCATGCAAAGTGACAATGGTCTAGTGGGTAACACTTACACCTTACAGCAGTAAGGCTGTAAGGTGTAAATTGACTCAGCCTCAAACTAACTTTGATGTTTCATGTCACAGAAGTTTCTCTGTCAGGTTAGCAGAGGGTCAGCATTTATATGTCTATTTTTAATCTATTTATTGATCCTTGAAGAGGAGAAACCATGTTGCTCCCTTTCAGTGTTTCAACCCAGAATGCTGCCTTGGAGGCTAAATCGTTAACCAGTGTTCCACCATTTTCCCCCTTTGGAATACTGCTTGTATATTACACAGAACTATTTTAAACTCCAATAATGCAGTAAATAAAACAGTTTAGTTCACCATATGTGTCAACAGATGGTGCCATTGCTCCCTACAAAATGTGTGTAAAATCAATAATACCAGTAGTGTTTTGCCCTCCAACCTGCAACCTTTCTGTGTGAGTTGGTTCGATGTGGTCTCAAAGATAAATAGTTTTTCATGCACAATCTCAAATTAGTCATGCAGAAGATATTGTTTATTTAGCCTCCTCTACTGTTTAAATATGAACCTACAAGCCCAACAAACCAATGTGAATGTGCAGAATAATTCAATGCATCATTGCAAACACCATAAATGGTCATTTTTGCCATTTCATGATGAGCTTGCAATAGTGCAAACTTAAGTCTGAACCATTCTTATTTGATTCCTGGAGCACACCTACTGTAGCACTCCGAATTTACAAGTCAAATAGATTTTTCCTATTTTCTATCTCTTCCAGGAATGGCTTCCCTACAATTAATCAATAGGCAAGACAACATATTGTTCAATTTAAACAAACAACAACAGAATGTATCATGACAAAAATACAAAGATTTATTTAGAAGGTAGGAAACAAGCTCCCAAATAACACTGATTATTCCTTAAATACAAGTGTATTAAAATGTGTTAAATATTACTCGATGAAGGCATTGTGTGATTCCCTGGGTGTAGACATAATAGCTAGTACAGATAAGCTTCACACAGATAGGGTAGTCACACCTTTTAGGCACTCGTGTAAACTGGCACTGGGAGTGAACTGTCAAAAATCAAACAAACTGGAAACCGGCACCACTGTGTACTTGCGTCTGTACTGATAAATACTACAAGTCATGTTAACCTTCATAGTGACAAAAAGGGTCGTATTGCTCTGAGGGTGACACACTTTGGCAGAGAGAGAGGAATAAAATAGTCATAAATACATATTTTCCCCATTCAGCGTTTAAAACATCATGATGTATTTCTCTCCATGTCAGCTCGTGCACAACCTTGAGTGTCATTTGGAAAACTAAGGAAGCAAGTAAAATAATTATATAAATATATATTTGATGTACCTAATCCAAAACCAAATCTCTGCCTCGCCTTCTTATGAAACCTTTGGATAAAAGTTCAGAGAGTGTTCTTGCTTTGGAACAAGTGGAGGGTTAGTGTAGGGTAGTTTGGCTTAATTTTGTAATGCAGTAATTTCATAACATCAGCACAATGTTTAAAAACGTTATTAGAAAGAATGTCGGTCTGTTATTACAACTATGCATAAGAACATTCTTAATTCACACCTTAATAAATTACAAAAATGTGGACGTGCGACTGGACACATTCCAATTCCCTTTACCGTCTCCACATCTCCCTTCCTTGCTTCGTTTAATGTCTCCCTAGATGCGTCAACTGGCGATGGAAGCACCGCAAAATCAGCTTTCAGTGCATTTCAGCTGACATTTGGAACTTAGCTGAATTTTTTTTATTTATGTCTCTAATTATACCTAAAGACAATGTATGAGATAACCAGGGGTAAATGACAAAACACCCCGACTTAACTGACTGTAATGTAATAAACAGCTATGAATGAGCTCAACACAGCTGAATCATATTTGTTCAGCATTATGACATTGACTTTTTGACAAATATTCTGGCTCTGATCATGACCTGAGAACGTGAATTTGCTCTTTCCTGAGAATAACAAACTGGAACTTTGCCAATCAGCAGTCAAAGCCCATCACCAAAGCAAGCAAGTCATTCGTTGCCAAAAAAGAAACCTGCTAACACTAAACCTGCTAGAGAAACTGAAGAATAAGCTTGGTCAAGAATGAACTCTATTCCAATACACAATCAGACGTTAAAGCTACTGGTTAAATTAAGTGTTACACAAAGTGGCCCCAAGTGCATTCAAAAGATAAGTAATGGAATTGGAATGTATCCCTGTCTAACAGGCAAGGCCATAAAGCCTTAGTTGAGTGCTGTTATCAAACTTTAGATTAGTGCAGTTTGATCAAATGTCCCTTTCTATAAATGCCACATGTCTATGCAGTGGCTGTGTATATGTACAGGATGTAGAGAGGCTGTGAGGAATGGCTCACTCAGGCAAATCTAGGTCTTGGCAAAAGTAACATGGAAGTATATGAAAAATAAAAGTTTTATATAAAAACAAAAAGATAAATATAAAACCATTAAACTAAAATGAGGCGTAACCCCACAAATTAGATAAAAATAACACAAAAAGGGAGGAGAACGCAGGCTTTCTGATGTCTCAGAGAACAAAAAAGGAAATTCGTACGGGTAGGTTTGGCACAAACACACGTACACAAACATACAAACACACACTGCTGGTTTGTGAAGGATTTTCTTGGGTAGTGTTTGAGACTGGCCACTGATGGCAGGAAGAATGTGGCACGGCTGTACACCATCTGTCAGATTCCATCATCATCATCATCACATGAAGCCAGAACTGAAGGAAGAAAGAATAAGACATTCAGCTAGTTATGAATACTAAAGCAACACTCGCCGCTCAAGAAAATTGTGAAATAACATGAAAGAAGATCCACAAAGCAAAAGACATGCATGTTTAATGATCTTTTTGTTATTCTTACTTCTTGCGGTCTTTGTCCTTCTTGCCGTTGGCTGTGAGGCTCTGGGCCTGCAGCAGCTGAGCAGCAGCTCGTCTCTTGCCAAAGGAGCTCTGGTCATCCTCCAGGAGTCTCTTCTTTTCCTCCAGAGCTGCCTTCTCGTCCGCATGGAGGCGCTTCAGCTGCTCAAAACGGTTCTGCAGCTGAGACACACAAACACACACAGACCAGCATAACTCTCTGCACTCTCAAAGGTTTAGCTAGAGCCTGTTTAAATGCATCTCAAACCAAAGCAATTATCAATGGTCTTATTAATCAGAACCAGTAACACTCAAGGGTAGGGCTCAGCTCTTACTGATCTACTGTATTTTTTGCCTTGTGACAAAATGAGTGCACTATAACAAGATTAATGCAGCCTGAGTAGAAAGAGCAAAACATGATTTTATTACCAGACAACTAGTTTCCTTTTCATAAACTGTCATTATCTTACATCAAAACCAAACTAGATTGAATTATCAAGTTATTGTAGCAAGATAGTGTGTTTGTGTGTCTACCTCTCTCTCGGCATCTTTCAGTTCAGACTCCTTCTCTTTGACTCGCTGTACAAACATCTGCCTCATCTCGTCCTCTCTCTTCTGCAGCTCCACCAAGAACTCCTGGCGTTTGGCCTCATAAGTCTGCTGCAGGCTGGACACAACAAACACGTTAGTAACAAGTAATTTCTGTGTGTGTGTGTGTGTGTGTGTAAGTGTCAGTGATTTACCTGACAGGTTTGCACTCGGGGTCGGTGTCTTTGAATCCCATTTCCTCCAGTTTGCAGCGTCTGTAGAGCTCGTAGTGGCGGGTATGTGTCTGCTCCCTAAGGTCCTCCATGTTCACACAGATCAGCATCTCCCTCAGCTTCACAAAGTCACAGTGATTCTCATTTTCAACTGACAGAAAAAAGAAACACAAGGTTAGTCATTCACACCATGGTCACTAAGCTTCAGTCCAAGTCTAAAGTAATGTGTTAAGTTTAACAGATACACACACACACACACACACCCAAACACTCATCCATCATACCTTGCACTACACCCCAGGGATACTGACGAGCCTTCACCATCTTGTTGCCCACGCTCACTTCCTCTGTGCTGCCTACTACGGCAAATGGTAGATGACCCTAAAAAACAATTAATTATACATCGCTAAATAAACATAACAAGGTTGGATCCAAAATACTACTTAGTCTAGTAATGTTTGGCCCAAAAAATTAATATATTCACTCTCACTATATTCACAAATAGCTGCTGTCCTTTACAGCAACTCCCCAAGTGACAACACACACACACACAGACAGAGGGGTGTCTGCAAGTTTAATCAGGTTATATCAAGAACATGCTGCTGCCAAAGTCATGAAAATTCAATATAATTAATGGAAAAAAGGCTGTACACACAGTGCTGACATCAAAGCTGGAAAACTTAAATTGTTTTATGTAATTTACTACTTCAAAGCCTTAAGGTGCCCTCTTTGACTCACTCTAGTTCATAAGTTCATTGTGCTGTGAGAAAGTGTGTTTTTGAGTGTCTTACATTCATGGTGGTGTTGACCTTGGCTACGGTCTCATCATCCAGAGGAAACTGGTAGATCTGGACTCCGTTGCTGACCAGCTCACTCATGATCTTTATCTTAAACTTGTGCAGCTCGCTCTTGCTGATGGTGTCGGCTTTGGCGATGACAGGGATGATATTCACCTGCAGCAAGACAATGACATATTCACACCTGAATGCATATCTGTTGTATCTTTTATTAGATGTACTTATGAATTCAAAATGTTGCACGTGGAACAAAATTAACCCCTGCAAGTATTTGTTAATGAAGTGAAGTTTCAAGTAAATTGACAGACCAAAATATCAACATTATGAGATCTATTTTTATTTTTAGAAAAATGGTATTTTTTAAAAAATGATTGTCTCTTATTCTTGGCCCTCACAGCTCTCCTACATTCCTGTCTGCTGTAACAAAGAGATGCATGGAATGAGCTGCTGTAAGTAGACAAGCCTCTAGGCTGGACCACACGCACACAAAACATACACAAAACACACAGGCACACATGCACACGCTCTTCAGACAGAATGAATGACTGTCAGTGCTGTGCATTCAACAAATGGGTCTTTATTTGTGTGTGTGTGTGTGAGTGTGTACAGTGATATAAAAGCACAACTAGAGTGTGTGCGTATGTGTGCGCGTGCGCGTGACTGTGGTGATTACAGCATTCCACTGCCCTTTACACTCCATTCACACGCAAATCCCTTGGTTACTCACACTCTAGATCAATGAAACAACACAAATGCAAAAAGCACAAGCCAACACACACACACAAGAGCATGGGAAAGTTTAAGACCTCTATGAAAATGAAGGGAGGGTTTGCTCCAACTCTGCAGCCCAACAGCCAGAATCATGACAGTCAGCATATTTACATGCACTCTATAGTATTATGAGTATTTGTCCTTACTGGGGTGAAAGGCAAAATACGATAAAGAAGTTGAGCGTGAGAAGATATGTGCACAGAATAAACAGTCGCCTGCTGCTTTCTGATGTGTACATGATGTGTTGCTTAACCGCAGTACGAGGAGGCTGCCTGTTGAATTTCAGATCGAGACTGCTTTTGCTGATTAAGACAATTAGACGCTTGAGCAAAATGGTTTGCAGTCGCATAATCTAGACTAAGAATTAAATGTATGCAGGCTACATGTTCCTAATGACACACTTTTTTTCTGATTTTTTTTTTTTAATGTCACAACTGGAGCTCGACCGATAATGACTTTTAAATCCAATGCTGATATTGATTTCTCTCCCTAATTTGGACTGTACAATTTCCATAACCCAGCAGTTGTTGTTGCTGATTGGCCCCTATTGACTTTGAGGAGGAGTGTGACAGCCCTGTGCTCCACTCCCCTGCCTCTGGGTTGGATAACCTCATTCATTAAACCTGCACAAAGACAGTGACACAGTCCCACTTCACCTACCTTACTATCTAGTTTCTTCATAGTGACCAAGTCCAGGGATTTGAGTGAATGTCCTGAGGGGGAAATGAAGTACAGGCAGGCGTGTACTCGTGAGTCATGGTAGTTGTGGAGGGAACGCTTGATTTTCAACTCCTCCTGCAGGTAACTTTCAAACTGTCTGTCAATGTAGTCCACCACTGGCTGGTAGCTACAGGACAGACACATAGAGCTGGTTAGAAATTTGGATTTCATGAATGGTAAACTGTCACACTTTCAGTAATACACTATACCACACTCCTCCTCTTACCTCTCCTGTTTGTTCATTTGGTCTCCAAAACCCACTGTGTTGACTACGGTGAGGCGGAGTCGAACATTGCTCTCCTGCAGGTCATACGTTTGAGCTCGAAGTTTCACCTGGGGCTCAAAGTGGGATGACTCAAAGTTTTCGAAGTTGGTATTGAACAGGGTGTCCATCAGAGTAGACTTTCCAATTCCTGTCTCACCTACAGCCAGAAAAACACAACAGGCAGGTGATCTGACCTGATCTGATAAGCTGTTTATGTCAGACAATGTAAGCACAACTCACACATATATGACTGGGAAATGTGAACATGAGTGCAGGTAGACGTGATAGTAAGGCCCATTTCACACTGGCAGTGTGCCTGCCTGACATAAACCTGCACTGGGAAGTTCGCGTGTGTACTTATATGCAGACACTCATATGATGTATGCGAGGGAGAACATGCATCTTCTATCCGTGCAGTTATCCGTACCAGTGTCTTTTTAAAAAAGCACAATCAAGGCCAAAGACTAAATTGTAGCAATACAATCAGTCTAGTAATTCCAATAAACTGAAATGTGGATTTAGCCAGCTAAACCTGAATGTGTATGTAGTTTAAAATGAATGCATAACTTGTTACAGAAGTATTATACTTAGAGACACACATTGTATTATATCATGAGTATATTTAAGTGTAGTGGAGGTGTACATTCATGTACTGAGTATGGAAATTTAAGGAAAAAAGTGTGGCAACATACCAATGCACAGGATATTGAAACAGAACCCCTGGCAAATTGATTTGTTGACAAGCTGGTCTGGGAGACTGTCAAAGCCTACGTGGCCCGCCAAGGACAGAGGCCGGACTCCATTATCCTGAGGAGGACAGAACAGTTACAAACTGGTAAAATAATTGGTAACTGAGTGCAATGGCAAACAAGGTTATCTAAAACATTTTGTATACATTTACTTGGCTTTTTTTACAATAGTACTCCATTGATAATTGAGTATGGCTAATGGAAAAGCCATTCAAAAAGTCTCATAATTTCCAGGGTTATGATCAAATTAAATCGCAGCTGTTGCTGCGATTTTGGTGTATCCCAAATGTGTCCTCATTCCAGATGTGTTTGTTTTATGGAATTCATCTTGACCAGCCATCTTTGGAAACATTGGCCATTTGCTGGTTACTACAGAGCTTTACCGTTTCTTAGTCCACTTTGAGAGACAAAATGCCTACAAGTCAACACGAACTACTTCACGTTTAAGCACTTTAATTCGACATGTTAACTTTGGAGTTCGTCGCATATAAGACTCGAAATATTAAAACGAAATTTTTTCTGATGTAAATAAATGTTTAGAAGAAGACCGCTTATAACTTTTACGTGAAGGTTGCTCTGATTAAGTACGTGAATGCCACATTTCCCATTCAAAACCCTGCGATCAATGGCGCCAGGAACATGGAACCCATTGTTATTATTCAGGCCCTGGATCATACATGTAACTTTAGCCTTACGCCCGTAACTGCCACACATACGTGTTGAACAAAGAATACTTCAATAGTTTGGAACCGTAGCGCGTACTGCGTCAGGTAACGCCCTCCATACTTTGTGTCAAGTTTCCTTGTTTGGATTATAGCAAATAATAAATACAATAAAACTGCTTTTGTGTGATATGCGCACGCATGCATAGGGCACAATAACAGACACCCGTCCATTTTGTTGGATCGAGTTTGTCCCTTATATTGATAAGAATTTGAGTCCCGGGAAGAGAGGATGAGTGCTAGCGGGAGCTAACTTCATGATAGCAGGACACTCCCTGTCCAAGTGTCAAGAATGTCGTTTGTCAACCAAGTGAAGATACTAACCGGCTGCCGAGCAACATCAGAAGAAGCCATGATTTCAGAGTAACTTTGACTTAAGTCCCAAATGAAGTCCGAAATTATAACAGTAACACGACAAAAGTAGCTAAAGGCTTATCGTAGAGTTTTACTGGGAGCCGTCCCAAAGTCTGCTGCCGACAACTAGACAGACGAGACCATTCAAAACAGGACAGGAATGAGATGCCATCTTTTTTACGTTTCTTCTTAAAAACAAAAACAAAATGTTGTATATGGAATTAATGGACTCAGGAAAGGACTATTAATATTATGGTTACTTAAGGTCTAGTTGAATTTTCAGCTTGTTCGAAAATGTTATATTTATTTACTGTAGTAATTACTTCTCCCCCTTCTTTGTATAATGGTACAGCGCAACTTCATTTTCCCAGACGCATCCGTGTTACCTTCAGGGCCAGCTGAATAAAAAGCAATTTAAGCATTTGGATCAATTTAATGGAGCCTTCTCATTACTACCGCATTAAAAATTGATTAGCAAAGACCATGGAAAACGCATACAGAAAAACTTAATTTCTCGAGAAGTTATTATTCAAAATTGCTAACATTCATCATAGCAACCCTTAATTTTACTTAAAATCTCTTTATTCTGGATGTTTTGGGTATCTTTTTATGCAGATTTCCTATAATGCATCTGATATATTTGGTATGTTGGGAAACTTTGGGTATATATCACTGGAATTCTAAATAAGATGCCAATGTTTATGAAGACGGGTCCATTGGTGTTATCCAACAGGTAAATCAGACAATCCATTGTGCATTTCCACGGCGTCCGACGCCCGTGAAAGTACAGTAAGTGTATATGCTACGACTTTACGCGGTGCACCTGAAGGTAGCATTGATCAGGGGTGTGGAGTTTTGTTTGGTTGATCCTGTGATGTGCGACCCCTGTCTGTCGGAGCTCGACACTGGTCTTCCCCCAGGAGGAGAGAAGGATGAGGGTTACAGATGAAGCTGAAGATGCTGTCATCCTCTCTCACGGACCCCGGTGAATGAATGCAACATGGCAGTGAAATCATTGTGAGAACGGCCTTGCGAGGTTTAGCGGGTTTTGCGCTGCGCAACTGCCGCTCTCGGTGATGATGGCGTCCTTGTGCACACAGCAAGCCGTGCTCGAATTCCTGTTGGAGAGGGGAGGAAGGGTCCAGCAGATGGAGCTGATCGATCATTTCCTTCATGAACATGATCCATCGGAGGAGGCGCTGGATCCGGAGGCCTTGATACGCATCGTGGACGCCGTGGCTTTGGTGAGACTGGAAAACGGTGAGAAATTCGTGTGTTTAAAGGTCGATTCGGTGATGGGTTCGGATGCACATCACGCTGAGTGTAACGGGAATGTCACGGAGACACCGAACAGCTGTGTCAACGGGAACCCCCACAATGGAGACCAAACAGGTGAGGAAAACACTGGCTGTTTTATTTATTTATTTACTATTTTGCGCGTGTTGTTGTGTTGACTGTAGCCCATACGTCATTTTGTATTTGTACGCGTAATCTGTGTGACATAATCACCATCTTGTTTATTTTGCTCATTTTAATTGAAGCACATTGAAATGGCCCAATGTAAACACCAAAACATAGTCAAATGCAGCATAATGCTATTACAATGTGAATAGGACTAAGAATTAAATGTGTCTTGCTTATTGGCACTAATAAGGTGAAGGTAATTCCACAGAGAACAGGTGTAGTGTGATTATCTGTCTATAAATGGTGTCACAGGAGCAGCCGTCCCCTCAACCACTGGCTTGGACAATGACAAGCACTCATGTGGCAACAAGCAGCCTGCAGCCCAGAATGAGGCCAGCACTGAGACCCCTAGCTCTGGAGGAGGAGGGGAGGTGAAGCTGAGGGAGAGAAGGAGGCGAGAGTCTGCACCTGTGATAGGCTCAGCAGATCTGGAACAAGCCCACCCTGGAGGATCCCACAGCCAGGTTAGGGGGTCACGCAGGGTGTCCAGGGGGTCCCAGCGTGCCATACTGACCAGTGGTTTGTCTGAAGACAGTGCCTGGGAGGGCCTTGACTCAGGTGGCGACATTAACACACCCAAAGGAAGCCGCAGGAACTTCATTGAGCTTATGATGAGCAGTTCTCCCCAGGTAAGAGGTTTCTGTCTCCACAACGCGTTATTATAATGATAAGCAACAATACATACTGTCTGTCTCTGCAAATAGTGAACTCCTCTGACTCCCATGTTCTCCCCGCACCAGGTTCGGAGGTCTCTGATAAGCCGTGGCTCACGCATCAGAGACTCGGTGAAGAGCGACAGTGACTCTGCATCGCTGCTGTCCTCCTCGGCCACCGATGAGGACTGTGCCTCAGTGACTCTGGACCCGCTGGAGCACGAGTGGATGCTGTGCACCTCAGACGGCCTGTGGGAGAGCTTGCAGCCTCTGCTCTCTGTGGAACCCAGCCTAGTTACCAAGAGAGACTTTGTGACCGGCTTTACTTGCCTCCACTGGGCGGCTAAGCAGGGCAAAGGTGAGCTGCTGTCCAATCTGCTCACCTTTGCCAAGGAGAATGCTGTGCCTGTGAACGTGAATGTCAGATCAAGTGCTGGATACACACCTCTACACTTGGCAGCCATGCATGGACACATACAGGTTGGTGGGTTGTGTTGATTTGGAGATATTTTGCTAAAACAGTGATATAAATTTTCTTGGTATATTGATAAAAGCAAGGTGTTTTTTTGATATTAATGTATGCAATTATTCACAAACAAACAATATCTATTGTATACCTTTTAATTGAACATCTGACACGTTGCCTACTAACACATGCTCACACTAAATAAGCACCTTCATAGTTTCAGCTAATTCATAAAGCTTCTCTTTGCTTAAGACAACACACGAGTGTCCCATTACTGCCACATTGTTGTTGTTGTGCCACTATAAGCCGATAAAAATCAGCTTGTTAGTGAGCTGCTCCGTATTTTAAAGAACACGCTTTATACTACTTAATCTTGTGTCAAATCAGCAAATGAGACCTAAATGCTCTGATTTACAGCGAGAAGAGAAGTTCAGCGTTTGATGCCTATGCAAGAGGCATTAGCTTGTATATCAGATCAGATCAGATTGGAACTTGCTTTTGGCAAACTAACTGAATAATCAACTGAATCGGCTTCTGTGTTATTTTTATGTAAGCCAAATTTCTCTTAAAATACCACTTAGATTTCATGGCGACGAAATTTACTATGCAACTGAGAGCTTTATTTTTCATCAATGATGTATTTTATGGGTAGCTAACTTGACTTGTAAAAGAAATACGCCTCTTTCAAATGAATCGTTAAAATTGAGCACTGTGTTTTACCCCATTTGACTGTTAGTGGACGTGGTTAATATAAGTGGATTGGTTGTGGTAATTGATATTTAGCTGTTTTCATGTGCATATTTTGGTTTGAGATAACTTCATCTATCAACATCTTTGACGCTGTTATCACTGAGTTAAGTTTCCTCTGCATGATTGTCAGGTGGTTCGCGTGTTGGTGTCAGACTGGGAAGCAGACCTGGAGGCCAGGGACTACAGTGGGAGGCGAGCCATCCAGTACCTCCCCCCGCCCCTGGCTGCTGATCTGCAGAAGGACACACGGCTCACCTCTCCAAGCACAGAATCTGACAGCGAAAACACTGACGGATGCAGTGGTGGAAGCCGTGGCTGGCGTCTACCCAGGGTCCTCCAGACCAACCTGAACCCCCTGAGACTCTTGAACCTCCCAAATGAAGCAGCGGATGATGCAGCTGGGACTGGAAAGACCAAGGGCGGGATGCAGAGGAAGTCGTCCCTGAGCCGACTGAATGCTCGGCTGCATCGTGGACGCCACCGGGCCCAGATCATCCACAGCGCCTCCTTCAGGGACTCGGGAGAGGTGGGAAGAGGAGAGGAGATCCCGATTAGTCCTGTTAGAACACGACCATTGTCCAACCTGTTTGGATAAAGATGCCAAGGATGATGTAAATCAGTTTGTTCACATTCCGATAAGCAGAATACTTTTTAGTCACCTTTATAAGCTAACACAAATCATTAGTACCTAAAACCATTCATGTATGTTTGTGTAGAATACAAACTTTATGTACATTGAATACAAATGTTTTGGAGGTCACAGTTAACCTGTCTTTATAATCATCAGTCAGAACAATTTTCAAACTTACACTCAACAGCTGCTGGGTAAAATGCATTCAAGTTTTTCTATATGCAGTGTTTTCTGTACACATGTCTATATATGTTTGTATAAATCTACCTTTAACACATTGGAACTTTTCACGCACAAAAAAGCTGCTGGCTGGATCATAAACCTCAAGAGATTTTAGAAGATAGCACATAGGTCTGGTTGCACGCAATCTTTCCAAAACCGTGCTTGTTTGTAATGTAAGAATCTATATTTATAGAACACACTTTTGTAGATATCAATCTCAGTTGATTGGGCGGTGCTTTCTGGTGAATTCATGTAATGTGAATGTGCTTTTTTTAATTTATCATAAGAAAATGTTAGTATATTAACTTTAACTAAATAATCCTGTACACTCATATTTGCACTTGTCACTTTGAGGATAAAAGGTGATTGTGGGATGAAACATTCAGACTAGAACACTAGCAGCTTCTTCTTTTTTACAGGCATAATTTATATATAAAAGCACAAATATGACACTCATTATTGTTTACTTGTTTTCACCTCGGAAAATGAGTTGGTTAGATTTACTAATATGTGAATAATTTTCTAGGCTTCCATACATTCTTTACCTTATAATGACAGTATGACTGTTTTGCACCCTGAAAGCACAGAGTTGGCGTTGTTGCTGGAACTTTTCCTACTGACATAATGTACCTCAAATACTCTTCTTCCTTCTTCTTATATGATCATGTTTTCTACTTTTTTGATGCACATTTTTGCCAGTTTTTGTTATTGAAATAGTTTCTTTTGATTTCATACATTTGCGTAATTTAAAAAATGACATACTGCAGATTTTCATTATTATGAAGGTTGAAAATATTAATGTTAGAACTCCCTCTTAAACCCCAGGAAGTAACAAGTAAAATAAAAAACTCAAATTATATGGCCAAAATGACATCCCAAATATGTGAATCTTCCATTCCCTATTACACCTTAGATTTCATGAATGTTCTCTTGTTGTTTTGGCCTTTACATGTCCTACTGAAATCATAGAACTTGGTGTAATTTTCAGGTTTATACTTTTGATGTAGAAATATAATGTACAGAAGTACTCTGAAATTCATGTTAAGCTGCATGTATCGGGTAACTGTCGATGTTGTTTAATGTTACATCTGTGAGTCATGACATCGTGAAATGCTGTGATGGAACCTGTCCATAAGCCATTGTCCTTTTCTCGTGTCTCATCCTTGAATATTGATCTAAAGCAATAACTGTTAGCTAAATCTATACAGTGTCAGCGCTCTGTCTAATGGTAAATGTGCAGCATTAATATGAACAAACTTCTAATAGCTGTAATTTGACAAAAGGTTTTCAAGGTTGGTGCCAATATTCAATATTTTTACATCTGATCATTCTCATGCCATGGTAACAAAAATGAATAAATTCATTCATGACATACACTCACTCGTGCAACTTGTTTTTGTTTATTGCTATAGGATGTAAACACACAATAAAAAGGAATCATTAAAAAAGTAAATACAATAGCAGATAATGACCTCAGATGAAGCATGCGGTTTCATCTGACTGACACCAAGCAATAGTCCTTGCCTGATGATGCTGAATAGTTAATGATCTGATGACACCCCCCACACTCCTTTATCCACTACTTCCTATCCACAAGCTGTCAATGAAACACTGTACCCAGTGTTTCATTAACAGCTACCAATACTGCAAAAACTATGTGATCTCTGTTGCTATACTGAGCACAGATAAATATAACACTTGAGAGCCACTTGGGTATTTTCTGTCTTGTTCACAATGACAAATCAGTCATGTAAAGGCAGATTTTGTAAAAACTTGGGATTTTACTGAAACTCTAGAGTGATACTAAGTGTTTATCTATTGATCTCTATTAATGCTCAATCGCTTATTATTACATTAATATGCACATCTCTAAATATTGACAAAGGTCACTGAGGGGATGAGCTCTTTCAAAGTTCCCATCGTTTCCACACTCTGAGCCACAGCCTTAGGCAGTGTGACTGCTGAACAGGACAGCGAGCTGCGCCTGACCTACATACACAGTGGAGGGAGTAATTCCTCTTATGTAAAGTCCTCTGCCATCTTTTCAGGGAAAGAGTGCCAACTTTTCAGCCTGGGGCTTGCACTGTTGCAGTAAACTATGTCTACTCTGTCTACATCCCTCGTTCTCTACGCCTCACCAAAGTGTTGCCCCAGCAATTGGGACATCAACACACAGTCCAATGTGACACATTGTCCCAAACAGGCATTTAACTGAAAAAAACAACCTCACAGTTACTCCACTCTCCAAGATGTAAGTGAAAGTATTTGAAATGTATTGAAAATGCAAAAATACAGACCCCAAAATTATTTCTGGATTAAATTTCAAGACTTTCAAGAGTGAAATCTGTATTATGTATCTAAAACACAAAGGAATAGATTCTGTGTTCTGTAAAAGAGTTCTCACGTTTGACCGTAGAGGGAGACATTGTGCTTCGCAGCGTGCAGTCTCTTGGAAACCTGTTCGCCGAAGAAGAGGAAGAGGAAGTGTTTGTTTCGTGGTGTTGCAGTGACTCTATGAATCCATTTCACAAGTTTAGTGTATTTTATCCGGAGGCTAATTAATATTAGGTAAGTACTGGTTACATTTTAGAGACAATTTACGCTATAATAATGATATATAAAACTAGTTATCGACGTTGTTAAGGTTTTGTTAAAGCACACTGTAAGCTAATTAGCCCACAGCTAGCTCGCTAGCTACAACGCGAGTGTAATCTGTTGTTACTGTTAGAAATTAATAATTCAGAAATCTAAATGAGCGCTCGATCCATTTTTTGCTATCCCTTGCAATTGACCAAAAAATGGACTAAAATTTAAGTAAAGAGCCTACTTGGCCCATAGAAACCCCCGTAACTAAAAGCTAGCTTTCGTGGCTAGCTAATATATAGTCGGAGATTAGCTAGTAATGAAAGTTTGATTGCGAAATAACTCAAGCCTTTATTCGTCAGGTCAATATGACGTATGTACTTGGAGTTTTGACCTTTAATTGTAGTCATTATGCTAACCCCTTAAACTTTGATGAAGCAATCGAGTCCACTTAAACGTAGATAGTATCTTATTTTTAATTGAGCTGGCATAGAAAATTTTTTTTAAATCTCACATTTCTTTTGAAACATGTGGGTTAGCATCATAGAATCTTACATTCCAAGGTTGTCCAACGTTTCCTAAAATACTAAATTCACTGGGACGAATTCTGGGGAAATCTGTACAAAATACCCAACACATTTAGAATAAAGAAAATTTTAAGGGAAATTAAGGTTTACTATAATAAAGTTAAGGATGTTTTAAATTCGTGACTTCTGTAGAAATTTCAGGCATTCTTAATTAATGATATGCAGTAAGTATGGACTAGCATTTGGTTCATTGTGTAGTCTAGCTATGACACTAACCCACAGTTCCTGTTATTTTTGTTATGTTGCAATGCAAATACAAAACAGCAGCTTAATTCCAAGTAATTTGTTGTCTCTCCACCTCTGTGCAGCCTTTCCACTTGTCCACAATGATGACCACTATAGTCCATGATATTACAGAGGCTGTGTGCCTCTCTGCTGAGTACAACCTGTACCTTAAGCCCATAGCCAAAATGACTGTTAGTGTGGCGCTACCTCAACTCAAGCTGCCAGGCAAAAGCATCTCAAACTGGGAGGTAATGGAGAGAGTGAAGGCCATGGTAGCTCCGGAGCAGTTCTCAGCCCTGCGGATCTCCAAGAGCACCATGGATTTCATTCGCTTTGAGGGCGAGGTGGAAAACAAGGCGGTGGTCAAAAGCCTGCTAAGCCGTCTGGATGGAAAAAGCATCAAACTCAGTGGCTTCACTGATGTACTCAAGGTAGATGAGGACATGATGGAGTGAAGATTGTGTGAAATTAAGTCAATTCACCATGATCATTACGTTTTTATTATGTTAGATTTATTCAAGCCACACACCCATTACCATTAATTCATCTCATAATTGTTGTATCAGATATTAACTTTGTCAGAAATTGTGTCGGTATTAGACACGCTGTGTGCACATCGGTGTTGTTTTAGCTAAACACTGAGTCACACCTTCCCTGCTGTTTTTCTTCAGGTACGCGCAGTTGAGAACAAGGTGGATTTCCCAACGCGTCATGACTGGGACTCCTTCTTCCGTGATGCCAAAGACATGAACGAGACTCTGCCAGGGGAAAGGCCTGACACCATTCACCTTGAAGGGCTTCCTTGTCGTTGGTTTAGCCAGAAGGACAGCCAGTACCCTGACCGTCCCTCTGAGGAAGTTCTAATGGCTGTCTTTCAGAGTTTTGGCAAGGTGTTTTCATCTCTCATTTTCATTCTTCTGTCTGTAACAGGGAATTCACATTTAGATTTTTCTCCTTAACTTTCATACATTGTTTCCAAAGATTAAATACAACACATGCAGTGTGGCAGTGCCTCCCTGTAGATCATGAAAAGAGGGGCTTAGAAAAGAACAATCACTGATTAAATAAAATAATGGTGTATACCCCTCACACAATTTAATACTAAATAAGCCACATCAGAAACTGCCCCACTTAAGGCTGTGCTTCCTCTTGATTCTAGGTGCGAAACATTGACATACCCATGCTGGACCCATACAGGGAGGAGATGATGGACAAAAACTTCAATACATTCAGCTTTGGTGGTCATCTGAACTTTGAGGCTTATGTCCAGTATCAGGAGTACTGTGGCTTCACTAAGGCTATGGACTCTTTGCGTGGCATGAAGCTAATGCTGAAGGGAGAAGATGGCAAAGCAGTGGCCTGCAACATCAAGGTACTGCAGACACTTGTCTTGTAATTTTCATCTGTCCTCCTCTATGTTGTGAGGTCTATACTTTGTCTGTATTTTAGCTTGCAGACAGCACAAGGAAGTTTTAGGAACGTGGTTTTTTTGTGATTACAATAAAAATAAGTTTGATATGATAAAAATATTTTAGGATTACCAGACTGAAGTTATCAGTTCAGTATGCATTCTTAATGTAATTATTGACGATATTATTTGTACCATTTCAGCAGATATGAGAGCACTAAAAAAAGCACTACAACAGTGATGAAAAGATCTAATGACGACTTTACAGCGGCACATTAGGATCAAACACCTGCACGATTTGCAGTAGCTGTTGGTTTGCCATAATTAGCCAAACGCGTCACATACATGCTTTTTACTATTTGCTATTCAGCTGTGGCCAAATTAGGAGTTTGATTTTAATTCGATGAATCTCGCTGGCCTTTTTGGGAATGAGATAACCATCACTGCAACACAGCAGCTTTAAGACCTTTTAGTGGAATGAGAATCAAGGCTGTTTCATCAACATGCTCAGATCATGAGGGGAGGAGGGAGCCCTTTAATCCACAGAGAAAAGCCTCACTGTAAAATCTAATTGAGGGCAGGAGGAGCAAAAGAGGCTTCAGATAATAAGGTGATACACGGAAAAAGATGAGTCAGGTCAGTTGTTTAATATATGCAGATACAGAAACAGAAGGCATTCTTTCATCTTTGCTAACAGTTGCCTTTTATAAACCACAGCACTGGGAATATCACGACCTAGTATGAGATTGTTACAATGCCGTGAAAGTGCAGTTGAAGAAATGTATTGGCTCATTTATTCGTCCACGACGTCATCTCGAGATTGCACTGTCCGCGTTTTATTTGCAAGCGTTGCATGTGTGTTTGTGTCTTATCCAGGTGGTCTTTGACACCAGCAAGCACCTTAGTGAGATAGCTCTGAAAAAGCGGAGTCTCGAGAGGCTGAAGCTGCAGGAGCTGGAGAGACAGAGGGAGGAGCAGAAAAGGAGACAGAAGGAAGAGGAAGAACGACGCAAAGAAATGGAGAGGTATGGGAGAAGACAAGTTACTGTAGCTGACTATGAATCCTATGAAAATGCAACCCCCTTCTGTGTTTGTAGGAAACACAGATAAAACCTTCCTACTTGGGGATAAAGATCCTCTAACTTCAACTGTGACATGAACAAAAATAAAATCAACTAATTCAGTAATTTTATAATGGTAAAAGAGAACTTTCATAAAATATATTTAAATGCATTGACTGCCAACGTTCAGATGATAACAATACGCACTTAAACTTTGATTACACTCAGATTAAAGCAAAAGATTTTTTCAAAATTAGACTACAATGAAACACCACGATTAGATTGGAATTGGTATAGTTCTGTGTAATCTTACTCTGAGTAACAGACGTAGGTTGTGTGATTGTATGTACATTGATTTACACAAATATGTAAACATAACCAAGTAAGACACCTCCGCATTTCCTCAATTGTTGGACTCAATATTTCAACAGCAGCGCTATCCTATTATTTCTGTCATGTTTGCGTTTTTGCCCCAATCACAGCATGGATGACACCGGTTTTTCATAGTTGCCAAATTAAATTTTGTAGGAAGCTGAAGGAGCAGGAAGAGGAGGAGAAAGAGAGGAAGAAAGAGGAGAGGCTGCGGAAGCGAGAGCAGAAGCTGCGGGAGAGGGAAGAGAAAAAGAACATGAAGAGGGCAAAGAGACGTCAGGAGGAGGAACAGAAGAAGCTGCAGATGAAGATCGCCATGGAGGAGAGGAGGCTACTGCTGGCCCAGCGCAACCTGGAGTCCATACGGCTCATTGCAGAGCTGCTGGCCAGGGTGAAGGTACAGCAGGAACACACACAATACACCTCCAACCTTTTACCTAACCAATAAAGTGATAAGTATTGACCATTCCACACAGTTTTAATTTCACCTTTTCACTTGTCTTTGCCTATGTTGCCGTCTCCTCTCCAGGCACAGAGGCAGCAGCAGCAGGAGAAAGAGAGAGTAGAACGTGAGGAACAGGAAAGGCAGGAGCAAGCTCGACAGGAGGAAGAATTAGCCCGGCTTCAGCAGCTGGAGGACTGTCGACGTAAGCAGGAAGAGGAGCTTCGGAAGGTGGAGGTGGAGAAGGATCGAGCGTTAGAGCTCCAGCGCAGAGAGAAAGAATTGAGGGAGAAACTGCTCAGTAACATGCTTAAAAAGAACAGTGGAAGAAACGCAAAGCCTTCAGGTGCTGAGGACCAGGGTGGCACTGAGGGCAGCCAAGCCTCTGATCTGGGCAACAATGTGGTGTTAGCGGTGTTGGGTCGTGTGACCAGAACGAAGGACGGTAATGGCAAAGAGAGGCAGACTTCCAAATCCCAGGTTCCAGGGAAAGAGAGATTAGTGGATGCAAAGAAAAAGGGAGTGGAGGGCAGGAAGAAAGACAGAGAGCAGAGGAGGGGAGAAGCTGTGAAGGACCGGAGCGGGAGTCACAGCAGAGAGCAAACAAGGGGTCGTGGCTCCCACAGAGAGAGGAGCTCCTACAGCGGGGATAGGAGGAGGCGCTCCCATAGCTACAGCCGGAGGAACTGCCATCGTCGAAGGAGCCCCAGCTGTCACAGGAGAAGCCACAGTCACCACGACAGCAGGAGGTGGAGACGCAGCCGCCACCGGAGCAGCTCGAGCTCCAGCCGAGATAGGAGCAGGAGCAGCAGTGGTAGGAGTTACAGCAGGCAGAGGAACCATCGGCATAGCCAGCGTAGATCAAGCAGATCTAGCTCCAGGACCAGCGACAGAAGCAGAGAGAGGAGGAGTCACAGTGACTACAGTCGAAGATACAGGAGGCACAGCAGGAGCAGAGACAGGAGTCACTCCAGGCAACGTTAAATCCAGTAACATCAGTTTATAGATTGATATATTCTCAGATTCAACACAGTGCAGGCACAGTTAAGCAAATAGATTTTTAGTGTTAACTGCATTTGACAGTTCTTAGTTAACTTAAACTCATTTGCAGTGCAGTAAAGCCATTGAATTGGAATTCAGCCCACTGTGTGTCAAAACTCCTCATAAAAAAACAAGAGCAACAATGAACATCATTTGGTGCCTACAGAAAAGGCTGAATTTTATAAGCTTGCCACAACGTTGCAGTGTTGCTCACGGAAACATTGCTGATTTTTTTAGCCTACAATATTCAGTCCCTTGTCTACTGCAATATGCATATTTGTCCAAATACCAGTTAAAGTGTTCATGCACATAAAATATCGTTCAGATGTAAGAAATCAATGTCATTGAGCTCCTCCTCAAAGTGTTTATGATACCCAAAAGTATAGTCCATGAAAAATGAAGCGAACGAAATGTGAAGATAAAATGGTGTCTATCAGTAACATATCTCTGTGCTTAAATCTGACAGGTAAGACGATGTGCTTCAGTTGTTTGAGTTGACCTGCCTGGGGTGAATATTGTTTCCAGTATTTTCAAGTTCTGTGTTGAAGCTGCTAAGAAAGACAAACAGCCTGAAATCTACAGCAACAGAGTTCAAGACAAGGTTACATAGGTGAGGCTTAAGACCCAGTTGGCATCCTCCGTTTGTCACATGCTTAAATTTAAGATAAATACCTTTGTTTCCTTTGAACCTTAAAATAACTTCCAGGACATAAATATATTCTCCTGACACAGCAAGCAGGCATGTGGTTATATCTCAGTAATGTGTTTAACACTATTCCAGAAATTCATCTGATAGTGTTTCGTGAATATGTGATGCAGCCTCTGCTTATATGCACAGACGAAGCTCTGATTTGCTGATTTCTTGTTGAAATTGTCTTTATTCTGTGTATGTGTCTGGGCATTGCCTCTTTGTTCTGTTGGTGCATGTCTTGTAAACACAAGTTGGATCTAATTTTATTATTAAAAGAAAAAGGCTTGATGTTTGTTTTTTATTTATTACTTCTCTATAATAGGCAGGGTTCCGTCGAGTTCTTGAAATGCCTAAACTAGAAATGCACTCGAATGTTACAATCACACAACTGCTTAGATAGTAGAATGCAAGTTTTAATTGTTCTCTTCCTAATTTCCTCACCCGTGTGTTTTGCTGATTCTAAACAAATCTTTGGGGAAACCCAACTTTTGCAATTTCTGTCAAGAAGATAACCACATTGAAAATTCTCATGGGAAGTTCTGTCAAGAATCATAATGAATTTATCTTGGAATTTGAAAATACACAACACTTGCTGATGTTAATCCAGTGGGCTGGGTAGGAAATATAAAAAAGATGATGGCGACGGTAGAAAATATATCCCACGGGAACTTTACTTCATGAGCATTTATCAGATAGCGTCTGCATTTGAAAATGCCGCAGGAAATTATAAGATGAGTATAAATGAAACGATGCCGGCATTGAAAAACAGCGTTTACAGGATGATGCTGGTGGGCAAAACCGCTGCGGTAACATTCATGAGATGGAAATGGAATAAATATTACAATTGCTGAGAAGAATCTCGTGGGCAATGGGAAATTCTATCATAGATGTTTATGAAATAGTGTTAATCTTTTGCCTGAAACCTGAAAACAAAACTAATTATTAACCTACAGTGTCACCAACAGATGTGTGAGTGCAAGAGAGTTTGTTTGTGACTGACAAGTGTAAGCAAAAGAGGAGGCCAATTAACACTGACTGATGCAATATAGCAGTAATAACAAGGAACAAAACTGTTATGAGGCACTGTGGAAATATTAAGCGTGAACTCACACACTGCAGCCTGTTGATAAAATCTGATTTATTCATGTAGCACCGCTCAGGAGCAAATGTCACAAAGGTCTTCATAGGGGCAAAACAATAATCAAACTCAAACACAATCATATAATAAAAGAAAACATTTCATCAACAAAAGCTCTGTTTGTAAAATTAGGTGTTAAGATGCTGTTTTGAAATGCATTCCATTCGCTGACCTAATGTTCTGAAGTTTCAGGCTTGTGACAGCCCAATTATTTTAATCTTGGAAGAGGAAAAATATTTCCATTGTCAAAAGTGTAATTCAGATGAAACATTTGCGTTGGTTTAAAAGACGACAAAGCCATGTCATGGTCCTGTTTATCACTAAAAAAACTTACTTATTTCCTAAAGGGTTTGCCCAAGAACTTGTTTAAATGATTGACAAGTTAGCTGATGTTGGTTGTCATATGTGCACAGCTGGTTTAAAGAGCTATATAATTAGCAGACATGCATGTCATTTCATATTCATGTATGATGTGACAGCCAGTATTGCTACATTTCTGTTTGGAGAAGAGAATAACTCTTAAGTTTGGCATCACAACAGGGTCAACCGTGTTATTTTGAGTAATAAAAAAGTCAGTCTAACATTTCCACTTTATTCTCGAAAACAGTGCACCTAATCCTCCGTTGTGGGTATGAGAATGTATGAAATGAGAGAGTAATAATGAACAAAGCAGCAGTGTGTGAGTAAATAGTCATTTCTTTGTCCACCACAGACTGAGTCTCGAATTCTAATCTGGGTTATCTGGTTGTAATCCGATTAGACTACTTGTGCTGCTGGGTGAGCAGTTTTTTTGAGTTGTGTCTTCAGTGGATATAAGATTTGAGTCTCGTTTAAATGCGCCTCACTGGGACATTGACTTCACAGACAGCAGAGCCTGGAGACAAAGGACAGCACACCTGAGACTACAACTGGACGTGAAGACATGAGCTCGTCTGAGGAGAGGCCTGCTGGCGAAATGTACCCCAGAAAGATACTGGATTACATGGACATGTTCTTCGTCTCCAAGGTAACATACACAAGCTACACACACATACTTTTTTTTATTTACATTCCTTTCTCTACTCTTGCTAAAAGTGTTACTTTTTCAGCAGTATTTGTACTCCTGATGATGGCTGCCACAGTTTAGTATTTTGAAAATCAAATGATTGATTTTGATCATTGATCAGCTGTTTATATTTCTCAATGTATCTACGCTCCATATATATGTTCATCAGAGTCTTATCTTACTGTACGAGAAACATAACTAATCACAACTAATACTAATTTTAAAAAATAAATCATAATTCTCCCAATTTCATATCGAAATGATTTTAATATTTAAGACATAGACCAATAAATGGCACAAAGATCTGTTATGATCATGATGAAGTGTTTCTATTTTGTTGGTTGTTCTCTAGTATGGTAGAAAGAGAGTGGATGCAACATGTGTATCTTGCACAAGGCCTTGATGTACTCTCTTCGTTATTAAATAAATAAATTCCATTCAGCGATGGTTTATTCTCTTATTCTGGATTATACTCTGATCTATGTGGCTCTCATCTCCAACACTGTTTTCTGCCCAGACTTTGGTCACATCCTGCGAGCTTGGAGTGTTTGATGTGTTGCTGGGTGCAGAGCGCCCTCTATCTGCAGAGGATATATCTCAGGCTATTGGGGCCAGTCTTGATGGAACACAGAGACTGTTGGCTGTCTGCACAGGCCTGCAGCTGATCAACACACACCAGGAAGAGGGACAGGGTCAGTGTATACACACATACACACACACACACTAAGATATGATGCATTAGATCATTAAAAGTGTGACTTTGTAATTTTATTATTAATTTTATATTCAACAGCTCTGGTTGTACCAGTGCCTCTTTTTTTGTGCGTCTCTCTGTCTCCCGCTCTCTCTCTACCCCTCAGTCTTAATCTGCCTCTACCTGTCTCTTTTCCTTGTTCACTGTCCGTCTCTCGCCCATGCAGACATAAACCCCGAGCTCTGTGCTCACTCTTCACTCACCTCTCTTTCTCCACTTGTCCATCTCTTTTGTTTCAGTCTTTTACCGTAACACGAAGGAGGCCAGCACCTTCCTGACCCGCTCCAGTCCCTCATCCCTCTGCCAGGCCATCGAGTACCACTCCAGAACCATCTACCCCTGCTGGAACCACCTGACCGACGCCATCAGGTAGTAGCAGTGTAACCTCGACAAAATCACTGAAGTTGAACGGAGCGATATCCATGCATTGTTTTACGCAACAACGACTTAAGCAAGCAAGTTCATGAAGAATATGCTAATGTTAATGCATCAATAGAGTGTACCAGCAGATTCATATGCAAAATGAAAAATCAGCCGGTGGGGGGTTATGATTTGTGGCCTTGTGGACCCCCTTGCTGTTTCATCTCTCTAATGATGAATTGTATTCTTATGGTTATGTATGAGGACAGGATGGTGAGCAGCTCTCACAGCGAAATGCTCAAAAAAATGATACAAAGAATAAAGAATAAAGGTATGTTAGTAATCCCCCTTGGTAACAGTCTGACATAGAGATGACATTCAGGGTAATACGACCGATGTCACTGATTTTGCCTTCTCCAGCAGATACGATAAGATGAAGGTGAAGCAGATTTTAATCAGTGAGACAATCAATGAATCACGTCAATACTCTGATCCCACAAAAATGTGTTTTTGAAGCTTTGTGCTCCTGATCTACAGCATACAGTAAATATAAAGTGTAATATCATCCAGTGGCTTAAAGGTGTATAGGTTTTTAATGTGAATATGAATCAATATGCTTCTTAGAGAGGGGAGGAACCAGTACGAAAAGGCTTTTGGAGTCAGCTCCAACGATCTGTTTGAAGCGCTGTACAGGTAAGACAAGACACACGCACACGCACACAAACAAACTCAGGCTGATTTAAATTCCGCTTCTGTCTCTCTCTTCCTCTCTCTTCCCCCAAAACTGTCTTGCGGAACGCAGGGAGCAGGCAGGGGGATAAGCAAGAGAGGGGGAGAGGGAGGGTGTTAGCAGTGATGTGAGGAAGCAAGAGAGAGAGAGAGAGAGAGAATGTTTTCCATTGTCCTTGAGCTGTGCTGTGCTTATAGTAGCTAATGTCCACAGTTTTACTGCTTGATTGATCTGCTGGTCAGCATTTTTCAGGGGTCACACACCCTCACACGTCGTCCACTAATAGATTTTGATCGCCCTGCCTGAGGCTCTGTACCGTAAAATCCTGCCAGTCCAGGAGAAACACAGGCTGTTCAATCTGGCAGCATGTCGTAAGAACAGAGGAACGGTCATCATACACGATGAAAACACGTTTGTTTCTTGTCTTGATCGTGACACGCTACGTAAACCATCCTGCATCAATGTGAGGAGAGATGACCTTCACAAATAAGAAGGAAAACATGTCGGAATACACATTTCCATTTTCTACACATCCTCCAGATTATTAATTTAGATCAAAAAGAATAAAAGTGCATATTAATAGAAATTAGCTTTGGATCTACACACTGAGCTGTTGTTACTTTTCCACTCAGTATACAAAGGCCTCTCCCGTTTGTTCCCCGTATGTTGTCGACGGTTACATGATGCTCGCCTTTCCTTTGCTCGTGTTGATTTATTTTGTGCTCTTTCGAAGAATCGACATTGATCTCAGCGAGTTCACCTCATTACATAATGAAAAAGCGCTAATTACAAATACCCCAATGTATAATCCATGTATTTACATGCATAATGAAATCCGTCCTGCGCTAATGAATTTGCAGTTCAGTTTTAATTGATTGAAAATTAAAATATCCTACGTGAAAATTCCAGCAGCTGCACACACTGATGAAATATGGAGCAGCAGTTGTTTGTCCCTGTTGATTTCCCCTGTGGATGCTGGGAGGAAATGAGACAGAGGAGGAAACAGCCAGTGGAGTCATTCACGATGAGTCAATGCTGGATGACTCACACTCCTGTTTACTGTTTATCATGGAACCACGCTAAACCACCACAGAAGAAAACTTAGGTGTGTTTTTAGGTTTGGGATTCATAGTGGATATTCAACAGAGATATATGTAAATCCTGAGTATTGGCCTATTTTACCCAAATTAAGACACGTATGACGAGGATTCACCTTTGCGGTAACATCAGGGTGTCCTGATATCTCTCCGTTTTAAACGTGTAGAGGGCTTAGTTTGAATTTTTGAAAGTAAAGTTGGAGTGGGAGTTCATCAAACTAGCCGAGGAATGGAGTATCCTGAGTGTGGATTTGTGTGTGTGCATGTGTGTGTGTGTTTTGTTTGTGAGTGGGAGAGCCCGCTGGGTGATGAGGGGGAGATTCCTTCAAGCAGAAGCGATCACCGCAGGCTCTTCTGTTCTGCAGCACCCTGTTGCGTGCGCACACACACATGCATAGAAGATAATAATAAGAGGAAGGTTGTGTGTATGTGCTTCAGTTTGTTTGTGAGTGTTTATGGTGATGCAGCACCTTTAGCACCTTCTTAAGGGCTTGGCATGCTTCCACATGAGACATTTGTTATGCTGCAGTTTTACCACTGTGCAAAGTGTTTTTCCAACTCACTGTTTTTCTGTGTGTGTATGTGTGTGCGTTGCCTTGTCGATGATGCCTCTGTGTGCACAGGTCAGAGGAGGAGATGGTGAAGTTTATGCAGCTGATGAACTATATTTGGAAGATCTGTGGCAAAGATGTAGTCACAGCCTTCGACTTGTCGCCTTTTAAGGTCATATGTGACCTTGGAGGTATGTCTCCCTCTCTCTTTCCCTCTCTCTCTCAACCTCACTTTCTCGCTCTCTCTTTCTCTCTTTCTCTCTCTATTTTTATCAAGTCAAACATTTTTTTCAGACTGTCCTGGCTTCACTTTTATTGAAATTTCGAGTCACTGGTGTCCTGCACCAGCAGAGAGACAGCTGCTTCACACACACACACACACACATGCACACAAACTCAGCTCTGACCTTCATTAGATCTTCCACCCCGGGCTGCTTTGATGACTAAAAGAAAACACACAAACTTTCTAAGACACGCGCACACGAGTGCACAGTCAAAGTGACCTCCATGTGGAGTTTCCCCGTCATATATCTAAAATAAAGCCTTCTAATATTTAGCCTCTTCCCGATGGCTCTTTATGTACGAACTGTCCCTTGCACTGGTCAGCAGTCGGAGGACGCTGGTTGAAGTCTTCTGAGAGTCTTCTTTGAATACTTTAAGGCAAAAAGATGGGCTGAGCCTCTGTCTGCTGTCTGTCTTCCGCTTCATCAAGTCAGATTTATTTATGAGCTTCCTGACAAATATTCTTCACCGACAGCAAAGAACACAGACAAGGATGAAATGTGAGAAAAGAAAAAAAATCCAAGACTGATCGGGCACGTTGTGAACTCGACGATGTGAGGATAGAGCGTGATCAAACAAGAGCCATCATGAAAGGGGAAGGGGGGAAAAAACACTATTCTGTTGCCGTGAGTTATTTAATCTCCCGGTGAAAAAAGCTGCGATGAATAATGCAGAGAAGTGTGTAGTTGTTTCTCACTTTGTCTCTCGGTGTGCATCCGGCGGAATTAGTTTGGAACAGCAGCAAAAGTTGTGAGAAAATCAAACATAGTTATGTTCATCATAACATTTTAACATATTGAGTTATAACAGGAAGAGACGAGCTGTCGTAGGATGTTTTGGACATTCCATGTAAAGCCAGCTATCCCAGTGTGTCACCCCAACTGACCACACAGTGGAGCTGTGTGGCCATTAAACACACACACACACACACACACACACACACACACCAGTGGGAGTACACCGCCTCAGCATGGGACTGTGTGTGTGTGTTTGTGTGGGGGGGGGTGTGCGCATATTCATATTTATGGCACATTAGGTCCATCTCCAAATGCTGTGTAAGTGTGTGTGTGTGTGTGAAGGCGAGGGACAGCAGTACGTGTGAAGAGCGTGACTGCAGTGGAGAGCCATTTTGACTTTGCTCTGTCTCTCCACAGCATCTGTTTTGTCTTATACACCTGCTGCTGAGGGGCTCCATCTGTCTGTCCGCCTCTCTCTCTGTCTTTCCGTTTCTCTGTCTCGCTCTCTCTCTTTGCACCTGTCTGTCTGTTTCCGTCTTATTGTCCGTCTCTCTGTCTGTCTTGCCCTCTCGCTCTCCATCTCGTTCTGTCTGTTTCTCTGTCCATCTGTCTGCCTGTCTCCCTCTCTGTCTCACAGTCTGACTCCCTCTCTTACGTGTCTCTCCCTTTGTCTGTCTGTCTCTCCGTGTATCTGACACAGCGAGAATTGCTTGAATTTAGCCTTGATCACCCATCAGCCACCATTCTGTCACTAATGCTCAAGAAATTTTGTCCCAGTTTCACAGAAGTCTTTTTCCTGGCTTTGTGAAAGATTGTCCGCGGTTGATTTGAGTTCATCATCTGAGGGAAAAGGGGGTTCAAGATGAAGATTATTTTGTGTTTATGAGGAGATGAAAGTCTGTGGAGGTCAAAACAGGTGAGGGGGGCCGGGGGGGATACTGAACTAGTTCAAAGCTACGGCCGTGGACAGAAGGACACAATGACTGCATGCTGGTCCAGTTTGTCCATCTTGTACAACTCTTAACACGATTAAGTTATGATTACTTTGCTAAAATCAGTACAACCGACTGGAAAATTAACTTCTCTAAATTAATTAGTTATCAAATGAATAATTCCGAGATATTTCTATGTCTTTTCCTCCTGATGTGCTCATTCATTCCATGCCAAGAATCAAATCATTTCAGATGTTGTCTGCTGGAGATTTCATTGTCCAAACAGAGGCAACTACTTTGATGTGATTTCCAAGGCCACTCAGCAAGAAATTGAGTACCTGTCAGATATGATGAGCGATAAAGATTCCGGGCGTGTTGTTGGTGTAGTCTGTGTCAGTTGAGACCGCATGACGATGATGAATGTAAAAAGGTCCATTAAATCCATTACAAGTCCATTAAATAACACTTTGTTTTAAACCAATCATTTTATCGGTGTTGAAGGGGTTAAATCAGGGTAGGAAATATTCCATTTTGGTGGGAGGGATCCTGATGTTTTGGGTGTTTTGGTTGGGACTTTTCACTTCAATGAATAACTCACTCGTTTGATACTTGCAGTAGGTTTAATGTTATTGCTGCCACTTCAAGGTTGTGAGGCACTCTGGGACTTTACTCAGGAAATGTCTGTTTATCTGCTGTGCTTTATCTGTCATTAATCTACATTGACACATTAAAATCAAGACTTGATTCGTACCTTTTTGTTAGACGGAGCATTTTTGCCCCTTTATTTGAGTTTTAAGACCAAAGTGTAGTATCTGCACTGCATTAAAATGTGTCTGAAAATCAGGAGTTTTTCGTTCTATTCATTAAATTCTATTTCATAACTTTGACAACTAAGTGTAACATCACTTTTAGGGAAAAAGAAAGGAATTCTGTTGAATAAAGTGGGACAGACAGGGGATGTTCAGCTGTGCTGTATACGGGCCAGGTTATGTGGGTTTCCTCTCTCTTGACGCTCTTTGATTTTCCTCTTCTGCTGACCCCCGTTTGAAGTCAGCGCCAAAGTGTGTGTGCGCGTGTGTGTGAAAGAGTATGAGAGGTGGACATTGTACAAATACAGATTGATTCAGAAACAGCAGATCATGTTGGAGAAAAGGTGTAGCCGGGCCTGTTTGCTATGTTTGCACACACACGAAAAAATGTGTATGTCAAAGGGTGTTCTTTAAATCCTGTTTCAGCCTATTGCACTTCTATCACTTTATTACACACTCTTCATCACTCTCTCTCACTCTCTCTCTGTCTCTCTCTCTCTCTCTCTCTGTGCGTCTCTCTCTCTCTCTCCCTGTTTTAAATTCAGTTTGCTTTATGGAGCATTAAAGCTGATAATAATGCTGCCAAAGCATCAAGCTGAAAGATCCATATTTTTACGTTAAATCCC
>OMNV01016412.1:17587-63516 GCA_900303265.1 Brotula barbata | reverse complement strand
TGTACACATATCTCTCATGTTAGTTAATTGCAGTCTTCTTCTCTGGTATAAATATTAGATGAACCACTTCCCGCAACGACTTAAATACAATTGAATAAAAATTGAGCAGACAGATCTGTTCCACTTGTGTGACTGTGTGTGTGTATAAGTGTCATGTGAGTGACACACACATTCTCTCTCTCTCTCTCTCTCTCTCTCTCTTTCACATACACACATGCTCATTCCGTCTTGTTAATGATGCTGGTTCTGTGTGTTGATTGCACCGTGACTATCAGTAAGTCTCTCTCTCGCTTTCTCTCTTTTTCCAGGTTGCACCGGAGCATTAGCCAAGCAATGCACATCCTCCTACCCAGAATGCACCGTGACCATCTTTGACCTCCCCAAGGTGGTGCGCACGTCCAAAGAACACTTTGTGACTGAAGCCGACCCGAGGATAAGTTTCCGTGAAGGTAACAACATCGCCTCTCTCAAATGACTGACTTAATGAGATAATGATGTTCAGACATGTCGCCCCCTACAAGATGACTTTAATGTAATATTATGGATCCCGCTGCACATCTGCACATCTCAATCAATATTTACATAACACAGCTATTGATTTTCAGCCTTGCGTGAATATTTGAAAATTGCAATATAAGTGAAGGCCGTACTTTATCTCCTTAATCTGCTGCATGTCCGTTTCATGTCCATCCACACGTTTTCTGCTGCTCATCCTTGTCTGGTTGGCAGAGGCAGCATGTTAAGCAAAGTACGAGGAAACTCATTTCAGATGTGTTTATCAGCCGTGTCATGTTTTCCATCCCCACCCAAATGTCATGACCAGAGGTAAGAGCTGGAATTTAGTACGATCGCTAAATCTAGAGAGCGTTATCTTCAGGCTCAGCTCTCCCTTCAGCATGTCAGTTTGATCCTACATCTATATCGCCACACCGCTGTCACACTCTATCCTAACCTCGCTCTTGAAAAAGACCCTGAGATGCCTGAACTCCATCACCTGAGGCAGAAACTCAGTGCTCACCTGTACACGTCAATCCACCGTTTTCTAACAGAGAACCTTTCCCTCAGATTTGGAGGCGCCGATCTTCATCCCAACCACTTTACACTCAGCTACAAACTGATCCAACGTGTATCCGAGGTCACGGTCAGGTGAAACCAAGCAAAAAGCAGGGGCGCAGTCCTTAGTCTGCCCAGCTGGACACGCTCCAAACCTCAGCTCTGCCTTGAGATTTCGTCCATGAAAGCCTTGACGGAGGGAATGTGGTTGATGGTTCCAGCGTTTAGTTTTGTTCATGCCTCTGAATGGTCTGTCGTCACGAGTTTCACAATCCATGTTCGGTCGTAAAAGATGAATGTCCTTGTGTGGCCATGGACTCTGACACACACCGGCAAGTGCACCATGTAGCTGACCATTGATTGTGTGTGTTTTTTTTCTTCTCATAACTGGATTTCGACTGCATTTGACAGAGTATGTTTCAGTTGTTATTTGATTTCAGCAGGCACAACAAACAAAATGTATTTGTTAGGTTTGATGGTAGAATCAATGTCATTTTACGGAGAGTCTTGTCAAGATTAATCACTGACATGATCAAATATAGTAACGTGTGTGTCTGTGTGTGTTTAGGGGACTTCTTCAAAGATCTCCTGCCTGAGGCTGACCTTTACATTCTCGCCAGAATCCTCCATGACTGGACAGATGAGCGCTGCATAGAGCTACTCAGGAGAATCTACCAAGCCTGCAAGCCAGGTCTGTGTGCGTGTGTGCATGTGCTTATGTGTGTGCGTGTGTGTGAAAGGGATGAGGTTTTTTTCCAGCTTCAAATGAGATGGCAGATTGAATCCCACAATGCAGCTGATCCCATAAAACTCTGTCCTCCCTGACTTTGATCAAAGACAGAAGCACATAAACCAAAGCAGGCGCTCCGAGCCCTCTTGTGGGTTTGTGTGGGTTTGTTTGTGTTTCGTGCGTTTGTGTGTGTGTGCGTGTGTGTGTGCGAGAGAGAGAAAGAAAGAGAGAGAATGAAAGACACAGAATGACACAGACAAACACCAAGAAGGGGATGAAGGAAAGAAGTAAGGAAGGAAGGAACAAATGAAGGACTGAACTAAAATGAGAAATAGGGAAAAACTTTCCTTTTCCTACAGGGGGCGCCGTGTTGCTAGTGGAGGCGTTGCTCCACGAGGACGGCTCTGGCCCTCTGATGGCACAGCTGTACTCCCTCAACATGTTGGTGCAGACAGAGGGCCGGGAGAGGACGCCTTCTCAATACGCCGCCCTGCTGGCTGCTGCTGGTTTCTCACAAGTCCACCACCGATTCACTGGAAAGGTGTATGATGCCGTGCTGGGACGCAAAGAAGCATGAAACAGCATGTAAGCTCGGAGTTTGTCTACATTAAAGGGGGAATACGTAAAAAAAAACAAAAAAACAACAACGAATATATCGGCATATGGGCTGTGTAAAATAAAATGACATTACTTTAAACAAAGTAAGGCTTAATGTGGATTTAGGATCTTAATTATAACTTCTCTAGTACGTATAAGATTTTTAAAATGCTATGTGTATATAGATTCTATTTTAATTATTAAAGTGTATCCAAAGTTCTTGAATGAAATGTTACTCAGTGACCAATTGATTTATCAATGAGTAAGAGGTTAAGCTAATTGAGTTCAGTATAACTAGTAGTAATAATACAGCAGTAATTTGTAGTAATGCTAGTATTAGTATTTTAGCTTTTATGATATAGTTTCAGTGTCATGCTCGCCTCCAAAGTGACGGAAAGCTTATTTATTGTTTTGTGCCTATAAATGGTCAAAAGAATCACTTTAGCTGAAAATGACCATTATTTTCTTTCATAAACAAGGCTCGGCTGAATTCACACAATTGTACCGCCAATGTTCACTCCTCCGTCTCGCTCACTCCAACTCATTTCCACACTCATATCTCCTCCTCTCCTTTTCTTTCTCCAAGTAATTATGAATTAATCAGACTTCAAAGGAAACAAATTAGAACTGAGTGGAAATCCACGTGGACTGCATCACACACAGTCAGTCTAATTAAAGGAAATGAAGTGCGGAGGCTGCACACACTTTGACCTGTGTGCGGCACCGAGGGCACCGAGTTGTACATTACTTTGGTATCTGTCGTGGTAGCTAACGAGTGCTGGATATGACCGAGTAAACACTGGTGTGTCTGCCAGCAGCTCTATCTTCACAATATCATCTTTTGCAGCCAAATTCTGATGGAAAGCACAATGATTTATTTTGAATTGAACCTGATGTGACAAGATTGATTTTAGTGAGATGTAACTAAAATGATGTCAATTCAGGTAAAATAGATGGAATGAAAGATGGACTTAAAATGCAGAATTCTAAAATATTACATACAGGTTTGAATTGTCATTCATTAATCTTAATGTGAATAACACACACCTGGGAATTATTTCTTTTTTAATTTTTAAATCTTTGTAAAGCAAAAAAAGAGAGAAAGAAGCAAGAAACAAGACAAAAGTCCATATTTGATCTGTGATCATAGATGATTTGAGTTTAAAGTCATGCTTGGAATTAGACTAAAATTATTACCACTATTAGTGAACACAGTATCTCCTGTGTCTTAGTTTTGTGGAAATGATATTTTGGGCCAAGCTGGGTGAGTGTCAGACACCCAAATCAGTTTTTTTTTCACTCTACCAACCTATGTTATGTTATGACAAGAAGAAAAAAACTTGAAAAAGATTGTTTTAATGAGATTACTGACCACACAAAACTTAAACAAAATCAGTTTGTCTTATTGTGAAGGGAAAACAGAATAATTAAGTTTGCAGCAATAAAAAGAAATATACCTCAAAGTAACATGAAGTTATCTTGGTCAAACTTGAAAAGTACTGAGTATATTTTGTGATGGTAGAAACCCAGAAACTCTCCCACCTATTTTCATTATATTTCTGTAAGCCTCTCCAAGTACTTTCTCGCTCTTGTCATCAATGATTTAGACTCAGGTCAATGTTTTTTCACTTAAGTAGAGAAAGGTGAACACATCTCTCCTCTCTACTCCTCCGTTCCATTTACTGCTCTGTGCTCTCATGAAGCTATTATCATGCGGGTCTCAGGTTAAAGCTGAGTGGCTTTATGGAGAGCTGCAGAGAGTCAGAGCTATGAAAACCGCATGGTTTGGTGAGCAAAGGATGTCTGGACTCTCCTCTGGCCGGCTGGATACGTGGCTGCACTTGAAGGAGTGAAAAAAGCCCACAGCATCAGGCTCGTGTGCTTGCGTCTTTGATTCGATTTGCACATTAATGGCCACGTATGAGTGCACAGAGTCCCATCAGGAAACTAAATAGATGAAATGATTGGATAAGATTTTGTGTCCATCTGTCGCGTTGACACACATTTACCTAATGCACTCCTATGTATGTGTGAGAGTTTGTGTTTGTGTTCAAAATCTGAAATCTGCTCCACAAATCACATGCATGATGATGATGTTGTCCTAACCAAACTAAGCAATATGACAACTTAGGTGTTTTTCTGTTAAATGCCCAGAAAGAGAAGGAGTGAGACTTTAAATTAAAATTATCCTGTTTTTATCAGTCAATGTAGCAAAGATTCGTAGAAATGTTTTACTTTTTAAACGGTAAAGTGAGTCTTATCGTACAATTTGTGAGCTTATGTTTAATGTAACGCAATCAGAAAATGGAATGATTTTAAATCTCATCTGTGATCCCCGACAGTTTAATGAGCTGCTCGGAGGATTCAGACAGAAGCGTCTGAGTCAGTGTTTACACTTACTCATAAACATGATAAGAATAAAAGTTATATATCTATTTTTTCAATTAATCTGAAATTCTGGTGGTACTTTAAAATACACCTGACATCTTTCACAGAGGTCTGGCTGCAGCTGGAGGAGGTCTGTTCCTCCAAGTAGTATTCAGTTTTCTCATATTGTAGATTAGCTGTCATATTTTGTTTGTGCATCTTTGTGCAGGTCAGACAATATAAATTCTCCTGTATGATCCATCAAATTCTGCACATTGCATTCTTCAGACTGGAACGTGTGGGATCGTTCTCGCTCTTATTGTGTGATGGATGCATTTATTTTCATATAGCAGCACAGCTTCATTTTTGTATTCCTTCGGTGTTGTGGTATTGTCATTTGTTTACATTTAGTGAACAGTAATCCTGGTGTCACTTTTGTTTTTGTCCCATTCGCACATTCTTTCCCAGAGCTGCATCCTCTAATGCAGGCTCCCTAAAAATGAGTCCTGCCAGGCAGCCTTTGTGTGTGTGTGTGTGGGTGTGTGTGTGTGTGTGTATTCCCAGATAGACCCAGACAGCCATGGTGCAGGTTTATTTGTATTTTAAAGTGGTACGACATTCAAATTAGACAATAATACAGCAAAACAAGTCACAAATAGACATTTCGCTACTTGAATAGATCAGATATACCCATTACTCTAATACATACACATATATGTTAACATAAAGGTGACATTTTCAAATCAGAATGCGATATAGGATCTGAGCAGAGCGAAACACAAGAGCAATCTCATGCCTACAGGATGACCAAAATGACACTGGAACACCTCATCTGCATAAATACCCTCAACTGTCTAGAGTATGGTGGTTTTAGCCATTGTTTTTACCTGGACTGCTGTCAAAAAGACAAATAACGAGTCGGCGTCACAATGACGCAATGCATTCATCTAAGATTTTTCCTATTTTATGACCAAATCATGAATGCTGAAATCAACCATGAACATGTGGAGCATAATGGATCCACTACACAAAAAAATAATCTGTTCACACAGATTTACTGCTCTGAATTCTATGAACCTGTGTTGCTATAGTAACTTCATTTTGACACTGTTTTTCTGCTTAAAAAATAACAGCCTTCCGATATCAACATCCACAGCTTTGCTTAGGTGACAGGAGCTATTTGTTTATAATTGTTCAGGCTTGTGGAGACGACAGGACCCCGGATATGTACTGTTACATACCGAGCAGGTGTATCAATTGTATTGTAGGACAGCTGCTGTTCTTTACAGCTGATGCATGAAGAAAAGAGTGCAAAATATGGCTTGAATATAGACAAAGTAATCAGGACTGTTGAATTTGCCTGCTGTCATTGAACGCCTCACCCAGACTGATGCTTGTTTTGCTGTGGCGTTTAGGTGTTCACTGACCACTGTGTGTAAGGAAGAGGCAGGAAGAAGAGAGGATGTGATGGCTCTGTTAGCACAACGTGTCTTTTCATCAGAACCGTGGCAAAGCATCTACCACACACACACACACACACAAACACACACCCTTCACGTCTCACAACTCAATAAAAGTGTCTCTCAGCTGTAAGACGTGCTTTGTCACTTCTAAACACTTCCATAATTCATGTGCTGCTGACAGCAATATTGAGCTGAGGACAGAGATGTATGTCCTGAAGGTAGACACACACGCTCACACACACACACACACACACACACACACACACACACACACACACACACACACAGTTATACATTTCTATGAGCTACATATATAAAGATACACATAATATATGTTAGAAGAGACCTTTTGGAAGGTGATAAAGCTTTGTCTGTCATAGTGTGTGTGTGTGTGTGTGTGTGCATGTGCATTGGTGTATTAATAATGACTCATCCCTCGGTTTTTTGCCCTTCCTCCTATCTGTCACTTACTGTTCTCTCTTGTTTTTTGTGTCTTTGTCCTGCCCGTTAGCGTGACTAAATACAGTTTGTCTAACACTTACTCACACACACACACACACACACACACACACTCACAGTAACAGCAGGGGCTGTGGATGTCTGGCAGACATATTTCGGCCACCAGGTTGTCACTTCTGCTCGTGGAGATACGACAAACAAGACCGTAACCCCTCCCAATAAAAAAGGACCGAGGACATAAATACACCCACATCCTTGCTTTGACGTCATTTGGTCCTAGAAGCCAAACTGACACAAACACCCAGACACACACACAGCCAGATGTTTCTAACAGCCATTTTTCACCCCATTTATATTAACTTCGCCCAGGGTGGAGGGCACGACCCACGTCATCGTCACAGATACCGATGACACTGAAGGTGCCATTTGATTTTGTTTGCTAAGCTACCAAAAGACCTCTGACCTGACAGAAGGGGAGCATTATGCTTCCTGTTGCTAATGTCATGAATGGATTCCAGGCACTTTATGGTTCCAGATGATCCTCTGTGTAACATCACAGTCCTCAATGCCAAAGCTTTATTTTGAAATGTCTTCTCCTTGTGTGTTGTGTTTGTATCTTTATTTCCTGTTTGTTGATCACCTCATGTGTATCACCTGTGCCTCATTGCCCTCACCTGTGTTTAGTATGTAATCGGTCCTTGTGTGTTTAAAGCCTGGTGCTCCCCCCGCCCACTTTTGCTCACTTGGTTTTACACTCCTCCTGGATTAATGGGATTTTGTTTTTTCTGGGTTTCCCCTGGATGGCTTTTGCTGCCTTCACCGACTGCCTTTCTGTGTATGACCTCTGAATTTACAAGTAAAGATTTTATCCTTACTAACAGTTTTTTGGAGTCCTGTGTTTTTCTCTGCATTTGAGTCTCTGTTTTTGTTTCAAGAATATTAGTCATATTAAAAAGGTTCTTATTTTAGAATTCTTACGGAAAATCCAAAGACATCAAATATCGGGATACATTCTGGCAAATGTGTATACCACTGTACCCAATACATCCAGAATAAAGAGAGATTTGAAGAAAAAAAAGCCACAAGTCAAAAAGTGTTACTGTAACAGATTTTTAGACATTCAGGAATTATGGAATTTACCTTATGTACGTCATACGTATATATATATATATATATACTGTATATACACATACTACATACATCATTGATGTTTGATCATGGTACAAACCTGACACGCCCACACACAGTTCAATGCTGGTGCAGATAAGTATGGTATTCACCATGCTTTATACTGTATGATGAGTCAGGATGGGTTTATTTAATGGACTGTACGGGCCTGAGTAATTCCTTCCCTCACAGCCATTATCAGCCCACTTCCAGCTGTCATGTTGGGTGCAGAACAGTGCAGCTCATTTCACATCCATTCGTTCTGGTTTATCGGCATTAAAATAATCTACAGTGTATAAATGATCATTTACCACATTCTGCGGCGTGGAACAGAATGACCTGTTTGGTGCTGATATTCCCACAATCGCCTGATTCGATCTTGTCTTTGGTTATTTGTAAGCGTTTGCCATTTAACTCAAGATGCTCTTACGAGACACTAATGATTGGTGAAACACTGACACAAACTGAGTCACCCAAGGATATCAAAGCCACTTATCAGTGGTGTTGCTGTGTATACATGCACAGTGCAAAAACTGTGCACTAATGTTTAAGGTTAAATGGAATCGGTTGCCATAGGTGATTCCTCACAGGAGAATGTGGCCTTTGTGGGAGCGCAGTTTGTTTCAGCCAACCACAGCCTACAGAGCATATTAACATATTTCCCATGATTGTTTTCAATAGTGTGTAAATGCCAGAGTCGCCTGGGTCCCTGTCTCCGAGCCAATCAGGACAGGGGACACACTGCTTCTTTGACAGGAATGAGGAGGAGAGCTCATACATATGTATCAGACATATGTAACTGTCTCCGTAACCTCACATGCTGAAACATGCACGTGGTCCCCCTGCTGAGTGCCTGTAATCTGCGTTGAACTGTCAAATTCCAACAACCACGAGTGGAAATGACTCCCACGCAGATTATCCATTAGTGCTCCCACTTGACTTAATTCTGGATCAAGACTGAGGCATCAGAGGTGCATCATTCAATTTAAAAAGATACAACAGGCATAAACAGATGTTCAGTAACCAGTAATTTACAAGCAAAAAACAATAAAGCATGATTGGAGTGTCTATCAAAATGAATATAACCGTATTAGAACAATAACCAGAGTTCAAACGGTTCAAACCTCCATCAAGGCCCAATATTGTTCAGATGTTACCCTTTTTGCAGCAGATATTCAGACTTTTACTACCTGGAAATTAGATGTGCAGAGAGGCTTAATATTTAAATTCGTTGGTATATTCATTGAGTTATTGATGACATTATTCTCTCCTGGTTCTATGTCTATAACTGAAAATGTGACAGAATGTTTTTATTCTACTGAATTAGCATCAAAGACGGTGAAGGCCAGTGCCACAGTCAATTGGATGGCGAGGCTTTTACACACCCAGATTTGTGTTCTGAGCTGCATAAAGATGATGGAAGCCAAAGTGGCATGGAAGACATTAATGTTCATCATAAACTTCATCATTCTGCTCTATTACCTGTATATGGTGATGGTAGTGGGGTTATAGAAATTGTTCACCCTCCCCCTCCCATCCATCATCTCATGTTTTTATTTAATGACCTTTGGTACAACTTTTTGGTTCTTCATCTTCCAGTTCCCCCTCCATCTCTCTTCATCACCACACGTGCCTTTTCCAGGTGGAATAAAGTTTTGTGTTTTCTATTCCTCTCGAGTGCGACTTCAGAGTTCAAAAACACTTTTTGTAGTTATGAAACAACAACATCGTGAAGGATTTTTCAGGCAGTCGCTCTTTTTTTGAATGCTGCTTTATTATTATTATTATTATTATCATTAGTTATCTGTTAGTATGTCATCTCATGTTTCCAGTCTATTGAGATGATGAAGATGCTCATATATGGTAAATATACAATATTTCGCCAAGAGCACTGTCAATAAATGAAGTCAAGAATGCCATCATTTACAGACCTCCAGTACATGTAGTATAAAAAGCAAACAATTCAGCGCATAGTGCCGTATAGGAACAGTCGTCAATTGGTCTCAGTCAGCCAGGAAAGTCAAGGTTATGAGGGTATATTTTCCTTAATGTCTGTAAATTGAGCATCAAGGTGAGAGAATAAAGCTGTCAGTGGTGCTTAGGTAAAGTGAAGGTGTGGCCACGATGATGGATCATTAATGAAAACAAATGGCAGCAGCACACAAAAAGACACACTGACACACTGGGCAACATACACACACAGCAACTTAATCAGGATGCAGATGGAGGTCACATGGAGTTCCATCTCCATCATCCTTTCACATTCTCTCTCTTATCATCCATCCATTCATCCATCCTTCTCTCTGCAGTTATCCAGAGCAGCAGTTGTACATAGCTGCATCCATCCCCTCCCCCCCAAGATTAAAACGACCTTCACCAGCTGAAACATGCTGTAAGATAGGGGAGACAGACAACGAACGGCGGGGGAGAAAAGGATGGGACTGCAGGAGGGGAGAGAGAGAGAGAGAAAGAGAGAGGGAGAAGAAATACAAAGAAAGCGGGGGATGACAAAATGGGGAGATTAGGAGGCTCACAGAGGAGGAGGAGGATAAAGAGAAGGTGGAGAGGGATGGATGACTTTGTGGTAGAGAGAAATAGATATGAGAGACAGAAGAAAAACATTCAAATGGGCAATGGGATGAAGGTATGGCTGCGCGGCGTTGTCATAATTCAAATTTTATGAGTAAGGCTTGGATTATGGCTATGTCACGCAAAGGCCATCATCCTTTCACATAAAATCATTTATAGAATTTTTACAAGTAAAAATATACTTGAAGTACAATGGATTCCAGCCTCTCATGCGCAGTTCAATTATTATTAATTAATTATGACTTTTTATCTTTATGTATTATGGAGAGCTGTAACTCAATATTTCATAAGAATTTACATTGTTGATTTTTAGTAGTGAGAATGGCATTTTGGAGGTCTGTCATTTCATATTGACCAGTAAAAACATTTTTTCCTAACAGTAAGAACAGAATAATTCAATAAGAGATCAATTATGTTATTCTGCTATTATTCAAGCATCAACAATATATGGATGGATTGCATTTATATAGCGCTTTTATCGAAAGCACTGTACAATGTTTTGCCTCTCGTTCACCCATTCATACACCAACTGCCGAGGTAACCATGCAAGGCCCACTTGCTAGTCCGCAGCAACTCAGGGTCAGGGTCTTGCTAAGGGACCTTCGACATGGGCATTGAACGGGCAACCTTTTGTTCACTAGGCGACCACCCTACCACCTAAGCCACGCTGCCCGCATATACATATACGTATACATATTTATGAATGACAATTGGATTACAGCGCTCTGTACACTAGTTCTTGATGGTAAAAATGGAATTTTTGATTCCAAAAATTGGAATTCTTTCAAGACAGCATTGAATTACTGATCTCTGTAAACCGACTCCTAATAAAAATTGAGTTTCGACAACAATCGAGGACCATTGAAGGGCAAATCGGCTTGCCGTAAGCAGCTGGGTGGAATATGGGAACACATGGATGAGATAAAGTGTGTACTGATATCAACCTTACTAAACCGACCGTTGCACTGCTTCTAACGGATAGCATCACGATAACATTTAACATAAAGCCTCCTCATCCCATTCTCACTGAGAAGCAACACGTGGAGCGATGCACAAGACATTTGACAAAGATAATTGAGTCGCTACTGTGGGTGAACAGCCTGATGTTATTGGACTGACACCAGGACAATGAACTGTCTGTGTGTGTGTTTGTTTGGCCTTCTCTTTAACCCTGTTTAGAGCAGTCTAGCTGCACGAGACAGAGAGAAATTCAGACTTCAACGCCAAACTGTTTATGACTCACCGCAAAGTCATAAAATTCTGAGGAGAGATTATTCATGAAATATCTCATACGTTCAGGAGGCAAGGGTGTAAGGCTGTAAGACTTATAGAACTCTCTCTCTCTCTCTTTTGCTCTGTATAAGCTTCAACTCATTAGCATTAAAAAAATCTTTATGAGTCATGCATCACAAGCGTACGCTGAAATAATGCGACACAGCCTCTGTCATGAAGCATAACGTACGTGTATGTATAATGAGAGGCAAAAACCATTTGAGAGATGGGGTTTTGAGCAGTTCTGTGCAACAAAAATGTGCACAACTGTTACCTTTTTGTATGTCTTCCAAATACACACACACATACACAGACTGGCACACAAACTGCAGCAAGGTCCACAGTAAGGTCTACTTCAAGGTGAACCACTTTCAAAGGGAACAGCACCTCTATTAATGATATGATTAAGTAGGAACCATCATGAAATGTTCACTATACACACACAGGCGAAAAATACATTTTATTTTATGAAAGCTTATTTCATTTCACATCAGTGTCTTTGAGGACATCTTTCCCCTCACCGCTTCTTAAACACAGAGAGTGACATTGAGGCTTCAGGAAAACACAGAGCCGTGATCTGACGTGAACCAGACAGCCGACAGCACCCGGCAGTGGGGGAGCGCTGACTCAATTTTTGGCATAAAGCTGTGGGTTGTCACTTTTTTCCAGTTCATATGTAACTAAACTTGGATTTTCAGACTGTTCCCAAAGTCTTTGATTCAATGTGTGTTTACCCCACGCAGGAGTTAAGAACATTAATAAGACTCGGATCAGGTGAGGTTTGGCCCTCATAACCTTTGCTAATCTTAGCAAGACATGCCAGCTGTTTCTTATAAGGGATTGTCTCATATTTAATAATAACAAGCTGAATCCCATAATGAATTGATAAAAGATACAACATTGCAGTGTGACAGGGTTCTTTCCACTTAAGAGTCACAGATCTAAATCTATTCCTGCCTGATTGGTTCATCAGCTGCAGATGTGACAATTAGACCTGTGTCCAATCAACAGCTTAGTTTCAGCACCATGGGTCACAATATCCCAAGAGCACAAAAACAAACTGACACCCAAAACCAATCTCACTACCACACTATGACATTTAAGACTTATATTTTACATTCATTATTTGTACTCAAAATACGATTGGGCATCGTTCGTACAAATACATGTCCAAAAAATGCAGCTAAGATTTTGCAGAAATGTTCCCATACATCATACATGAACACTGTTAATGTGCAGCCCTGGTAATATTTCATAGCAGGGATTTGTCTTTGTTGTTTTAGCATAGCTGGAGGGAAATATTCCATTTTGACACTGTCTGCAGTAATGAATTTGGAATGTTCATGCAGGTGTTTGTTCAGTACATCTTCTTAAGCAGGTGAAAACTGAGGCTGAAAACAAAAACTGTAAAACAAAACAAGTATCTGCATCATAACTTCACCCTCATGAACAGACCTCAAATCTTCAACAAGAAAAAGTTCAACCGTCTTATGGTTTGTGTTTTAATGTCCTTTACAGTGCAAGTCTTGTCCACAGATGAGCAGATATCAATCTTTTTTATAGTAAACTGACGAAAAAGAGTAAGAACACCATATGGCCAGGAGGGGGCACTATTAGGCTGAAGAATGAGGAAAGAGTCACACTTGCGCATGCGTACTGCAGAATGCAATCGTACACCCGAGCTGACGGTATTAATTTACCGTTTCGTTTTCATCATTGCCGTCCAGGTATGAAAACACTTGCCAAATAATTTTAAATAGCAGCTATAATTATTTAAAGCGTTGTACGGGCCCCTTTGTTAGTGTTGTGAAAAACAGAAATGTTTCGGGAAGATGTTTGAGTGTTTGGCAGAAAGCAATGTTAACGAGATGGAACTCGTTAAACTTCACTTAAAAGGCTTGCCGACGTATTTCTCACAACTCTAATAAAAGTAATTAAAATGTCCCTTTTGGGCTTTAGTCATCTATGTATGTCGAATTACAGAAACGGTGACAAACCCAGTTGTCAAATGTTGTAAATGTGAGTATTTTCTTGTTGAGCGCTTAAAAAATGTGTGTCGTTATAGTCTTTGCAATGGCGGCGCCATTAGCGCGCGCTCAGTTGTTAATGGCGGACGCCAGTAGTAGACTCAGTTCAAAAATCCATCCTTTCATTTTGAGTTTTCTGTTGAATGTTTTGATAAGTCGAAGTATCCCTTGGCACAGAAAGGTTCATTTAAGAATTTTGGCTTTAATTGAAACTTGTGTTTTTTGATTGTTGAAATGGCAAATCCAAAGAGAAACCAAATAGATGAACCTCAGCGTTGTTGCAGCGTAAACAAACCGTTAAATGTGGCGGTAAATAAAGAGGCCATTTGGTGACAAAAAAATATTAAAGAAAGTAAAGTATTAATGATAGAAGTGTAAAAAGTGCAGTGTTATTGGGTGACATGAATGTTTTTGTTCTGAGAAAAAATAATATTGTAATGTGGATACTGCAGAATGAAATTGTGCACAGAGCTTGTAACACTTTTTCACCATGTTCTCTTCCTCATTGTTGCCTAGGCTATTTTAAGTCACCAGTCTTTTGATGCGAACTTTGAAACATTAGTTTTGGGCAAAGGTCACTTAAATAAGCCACTAATTGATTTACAAATCTACATCTATTATCCAATTGCATAGATCTACAGTGCCACCCGGTGTGTGCAATCTAAATTATGGTCTTTAGTGAACCCGGAAGTCCACTAAATCATCTGGCTCTTTTCTTTTTATTTGATTTATTGTGATTGTAGATTTTAGACTCATCTAAAAGAATTTGATCAGAAAATTAGTAATGGGTTTGTGTGGCTCAAGTGGTGAAAGATGAAGAACATAATTAGCCAGGATCAGAAATGGGAGGAAAATTAGGTCAGGACCTTGTGTGAAGCTATTTCTAAGTGTAAGGAAGAATTTGCTAAATACATTTTTCGGGGCATGTTCCAGCTAATAAACAGCATGTTGTAATCCTAATAGTTTTGCTGTGTGGTTGCGTGGGAGATTTTTTTAATTTTTGCTACAAAGAGTTTAGACTTGCTACAAGGGCTTCTTACTTAATTTACACCAACATTGTGCTGGTGCTCAGCTCTTTTTTTCCGATGAACTACCCATAATTTCGTCCATACTTAATGTTGTAACATTTTGCTGAGGTTCCTCTTATGTCCCGTTACTGATTCTTTAACTAATTTGCTTTCACAGATGTGTTTTGTGGCAGAAATTGTCTGAAGAAATTTAATTTGGTTCTGGCCCTTGCACCAGACCCTGTGACTGGGGAATTATAATGGTGTGTTGATTACCAAAAGAAAATGACAAATTAGGCCTGTGTTATGATGTGCCAAGATACACAGGTGTTTACTGGAGATATCGGCAAATGAACATGATCAATTTGTTAATGTAGAATGTCAATGCACTTGTTTTTGCAAGATCCATGGACTGAAATTTAAAACAGCTTTTTCATCAAAATTTCATAGCCCAAAATTTGTACTTTGGATAGAAATTGGAAAGAGTAGAAAACAACTAAGTTTGTAAGATAAAAATATTGTGTCTAACAAGAAGGAGAGGGTTGGATTGTCAAACGAAATAGGAAAACAATACAAAGAAAAAGGACACAACTTGAAATCATTCAGAGAGCATCAGGGATCTCAGAGCACAGGAGAATAACACCACAGTTAACAAGGTGAGGGGTCACCTTCAGCTACTCTGTACCTTTAGTGTTCCTGGCTTATATATCGTCTTTATGCTCTAGTCTTTAGTTGGGATGGATTAAATGCAGAAGATTGATTTCCTACAGCGATCAATAAAGTGCATCTCACGTAATGTAATTTAGTGAGTAAGAAATCTTTTGAATACATCAACTTCCATGATTCTGACACTCGCTGAACCAATTACACTCCCTACAGTTAGGACGGAAGTTAGTGATGATACAGCCCCAGATTTTTAAGAATTTCACAAGGTCTTTATCACCTGATCATGTACAAAACACAGGATCCTTGCTACAAACCAAAATACTTCTCGTAGGGTAGTGCACAATTGCCAGAGCGACCCATTTGTAGTAGACACCAAACATCAGGCCAGGATGGTTGCTATTGTTGTGTTACTGAATGAGATAACAGAGGGTTGAAAGATGAGGGATACAATGGTATCAATTAGATGACCTTGTTTTTGCAGACAACATTGCATACATGTCAACAGATCTATCTGAGCAGCTACCTCATAGTTAGCAAAAGAGCAAATCCAAGGTGATGTGTAACAACAGCTCTAGAGACGTCCCTGTCAGTCTAGAGGGCAAATCGCTGGAAGAGGTGGACATTTTCACCTCCCTAGGAAGCATTGTTGCCAAAGAGAGAAGGGCAGACAGGACATCCAGTCAAGGCTAGGCAAGACTTCAGCAGTATTTTCACCACTTGTAAATCTGCACTTCTGTATGGAGCTGAGGCATATAGAACAACAACATCCAGAAACAATAAACCATAATAATTCATTAAGAACTGCCTGAGAACCATATCAGACTTCTTGTGGCCAAACGCTTTCAGGAACAAAGAAATCTGCTAGTAGCATGATCATCAAGTAATTAGAAGGTTGCTGGTTTGATTCCTTACTCCTCTTGGCATGTGTCAGTCTCCATAAGCAAGACACTGAAGCCCTAATTGTTCTCAAGAAGCAGCCTGGTGCCGTGTGTGGATACTTGGATAAAGTGGTGTGTGAATGTATGTGTCTGGCAGCCAAGGGGAGGAGCAGTCAGCCACATGCTACATTGGTGATATGTGATGCTACCACCTGCCTTTTTCCCAGAAGGATGTAATGCACGGGTGGTTCATGCACAGTTCATCTCCACACATACTGCCTCCTCTGCCCATGCAGGCACCCCAACCAATTTTTTTTTTTGGGAGTGTAGAAACCTCTCCCGCACATCAGTAGCCTTGCAGATCTGCTAGTGTCACACAGACCCACTAATCATAGTAAAGACTTGTAAATGGGAACAAAGTTGACAATACCAAATGGACATAGATTGAGAAACATTCTTTCACTGGGCATTTCAGTTTTTATACAACATATGACTCAGTGATGATCACAGTGAGGGATAGAGAGGAAGAATTGACATTGTCCTGTTTCTTTCTCTGGCATCATCACAGGCCCTTCAATAATCTAAACCTGTGAACACAATGCTCGCAGGTTGGTGTTTGTGATGGGCAGAACCTGCTACTTTATTATGTATTCTTCCTATAAATGTATAATTGGGCCTAAGACAGTGAGAAATCTTTGTTCTATACACAAAGATGGAAAAACTCTTTGTTCCTTTCTACCTGTCTCTCTCTCTCGCTCTCTCTCTCCCATGCACATTCGGACATGAACACACGCTGAGTGGTGTGTGAAATGGAAAGCTTATTCCAGGGAAATCCATCTGATATCTGTTTCAGTCATTACCATAATAATTGGCACTCCACTGCACAGAGTATGAGTGTGGCAGACCCGGATAGAATAATAACGAGAATGAGAAAGGAGGGGTACGCTGTAAAAAATGTCTGATATAACTAGGCTTATTTCTAAAGTGTCACTGACTTATTGTTTGGAAATCATCAAATTCTGCACACAGGAGCAGTAATTCCGATGTATTCAGACAGATAATTTTCAGTGTCAATGAAAAGAAGGTATGTCACAGTCCACAAGAGAAATTTGATTTACGAAACTTTGAATGAAACAGTTTAATTTCAACTGTAAAATGTTGACAGCTGTGTTTCTATCATAAGCTGATTTCTTTCTTGTTTAAAGAAAGATGTTTCATGGCCCATGCTGATTTCTTCAGATGTGTATTTTTTGCAGCATAAAAGAAAGGAGAGAGACGAGTGTGTAATGTCAATGAGTATGTGCTGTGTGCAGCCTGAAACGCTTCACTTCATGATGTACGTGCTTTGGCTTTTTGCTGATGGACATCTTTGTGAAGTTTTTTTTTTTTTTTTTAATATGCCATGTTTGATTCAGCTGTTATCTCTGTGTGTTCTGTCAGGGTGAAGAGAATTCGATAAATGATTGTATATTGTGGACCTTGCTGGGTCAGGACAGTCTTTGATGTGTCCAAGCAGTGAGTATGCTCCAACTTGTGGTTTTTGTACCAGATTGGAAATGTTTATCTGGAACTGGAAAAATAGGAGCTAAGCTTGTATTTGATGAGCCATGCTTAAAAAAGGTGTGTCCAGCCAATCAAGCTGGGAGGCAGCTGTTGTAAAAGAACACACCTGATTTAGCTGGACACCAGTGGGTCGAGCAGAAAGAAGTGGGAAACATGCAGTGCAGGATTAAGGACAACTGATATATGGGATTTTGAAGACTGATAACAGTGTTGATTTTAGTGATAAGTCTAAAATGTGTGCTAGTATTCAATATCTAATGTTACTCACTATCATACCACTGACTTTGTCCTAATATTGTAAATGCCCGAGTTAAGTCCAATATGATATTTGTTTGTCATATTCCAAAGTTACTGCTCTTTGTGCTGCAACTCTGTCCTGCCCTTGTGGAATTGGTTAACCGTCCATCTCTCTGTGAAACTGACAGAGATAAACACTTGGTAGAGCTTGTGGGAGTTTAGCTGTATCAGTCACACTGCAGCATGATACTTACAGTGGGTTTAATTACTGGGAAAGTAGCCTGAATGTGAGCTGTGTTATAATCCATCGACTAAGCAGCAGGAAGCTGTGCCCCACCAGTTGCTTATCATTTCATCATATTTGCAGAAATCCCACAGCTGGAATGCAAAGAACTTTGAGTATGAGCTAAGCAGAGACAAAGTATGTTTCCCCCCCCCCCACCGAGGGAATTTGAGATCAAACATAAGGCACTGTCGTGTGCCACAATTGCTCTGCTTTGAAAGTGTGTACCACAAAATGCAGCAGCGCAGGTTTGAGTCCCACCTGTGCCCTTTCCTGCATGTCATACCCTCTCTGCCATGCCCTTCCTTTCTGTCTATTGTACCTATCATCATAAAGCAGCAGAGAAGAGCCAAAAAAACAAGGCAATGTCAGCTTAACTATGAAACTACCCTGCGTAGTTTCCTTTCATTTTTAAAATTTCCTTCCTGAGGAATTTTTTATATATTAAAGCTGCGTTGTTTACAGCCAAGTCTATGTTACTATTTAAAAACATCAGGATATTGAACACGAAGACATTGCTTCAGCAAATAATGAGATGTTTCCAGTCTGAGCAATAATGAGAAAAATCCAGAAATAGTCATTTGTCTTTTACGTCATCTTTTGTATCTCTGTATCTGGACATTTTATGCGAATAATGACATCCAATGTCAGGACTTATATTCTCATTATCTAGATTCTACCTGCACAGCTCTACATGTATTTTTATCATTTAGAATTATTTGACAGGGAAAGCACATATTAAAAAGACAAGGTAAATGTGGCTGGATTAGCAAAAAAAAAACCTTTCGTTAGTAGTCGGTGAAAGTAGTGCAAAGGCAACTTCAAGTGTAATGATATTAATGAGAGGAAAACAAGGCAGGGTTCTGTGTTCAACCTGTGGGATCTTATCTCATTAATGTATCCCAGCTATACCCCAGATTGGATTTACACCTGAATAGCTGTGACTGAGAAAAGTATTGCATTCTGATTACATTGCATTCTGTTCTGCATAATTTATCTAGATATGGATCACATTGCAGTCTAACGTGAAAATGTTTATGACCTTAATTATTGTCATTAATATTACTTAAATATTTCAAAGTTTAGAAGTGCTGTCATCATTTTGCAAACATTATTAATTTGTTATTTATATTGTGTAGTATTTGCATTACTGTCTAAGTACAAGTGTCGGCATAGAAAATGCTAGCAGAGTACAAAGTATAACATTACCAACAAAGAATTGATTTTGAGCTCAACTAGTGGTCAAAAGCTCAAACTTCAATTTAAGCGTTGATGGTCAGCTGAACTGTCTGCAACATTAAATCTCTTTAATGATTCCCTTCAGACGGCTTCATGGGTCCCGCTGGAAGCTGCACATTACAATTATAGTCTTGTGCATTTGGCACAGCAGCAGAGCCCCAGCAGCAGGAGGAAGTTCACTAGCACTCAGTGGTTGTTTAAGGAGGTTTAGTGATCTAAGCTCAAGGCTGTGGCCGAACACCTGATGGGCATGAAAGAGAAAAAGTAAAGGATGGGCTGTCAGCTGGCTGTGCCTGCCGTTGTCATCCAAGGTCAGAAGGTGTGTGTGACTCACAGAGTGAGTCTATAAATCATTTCACAAGTGTTGAGAGTGGAGAAGAAAAGCCAATACCTGGAGGCAGACCTGTCCAACTGCTGCAGCAGAAGGAATGAAATTGGGAGTGAACCAATAAGCAGCTGGTCAGTGTGTGCTAGGAGCTGAAACACTGCTTTTCCCGGATGGTTTTGATTCAGTCATTCCAACGTGTCTGACAGCTGTTTAGTCTCAGGAACACATTAGAACTAAATTCCTTTATAAGCCTGCTGGTCTCCATCACCCACCCGCATCCTGTAGGCACCGATGATAGAGAAATGATGGATTTAATTGTGTTATCTTTTGCTGTGTCTTCTAATGGCACTCTTCAATCTTCCACACTTCTCCTCCCCGTCTCCATCCATCTTTGTCCCTTTAGTCTTTCTTGGCTCATTAAAGTGTGACATTTTCTTGCTAAGATGTCGCAGATTTATTATGATTCATCATTAGGAGCCTGTGGTCACAAAAGTGACACCTTAACTTCCTCTAAAGCCTCATTTTAACACACTATTCCCAGTGCTCTGTCTAGCCAATATGTTTCATTACTGCACCATGGGGGGCACACACACACTTACTCACCAAAAATACAAACTAGACTGACAGGCACACAATTGCAGTGAAAATACATTAAAACATAGATGTGCCATCTTTTTGTGCAAATACTCACACATGCGCACACATCCATCTTCTATTAACTGCAGAGCATCAGCGACTGACAGAAGGACTCTAGAGAGAGAAAGAAATAAGTATGAAAACTGAGACAGCATGAAGGTATTAGAGACTCCTGCACTCTCACACATACACACACGCAGCTTGTTATGTGCATATTTATATTGTGGGCATGAATTAAGACAATCTTTTAGAAAACGTATGAACTTGGCTCAGTGAACTTAAGACGTGCACCACAAATGAAAAAAAATGTCCTATTCAACAATAAGAACTTAATTTGTTGTACATGAACTGAAGACGTCTTTATACAGAATATGTAATGCGTTGGTCTGAGTTATTCTTTGGATGTAACCAATATGAAACTTTTGCTTTGTTTATTTTAAACTTTAATTTGTTTTTCATTTATTCTACTTGTTATGGTTCAGCTGTGCAAACGCATAAACTTTATTCCTTTGGACCCTCTTGAGGATCTACTTTCCTCCCATCAACTTATGTGTTCTGCCATCATTGCTCGTCTTGATTTTATATTGCCGTATAGGGCCCTTTACTCAAAATGTAATTTGCATAGTAAGTTTTTCATTGAAATTGCAAGTTATGGGACCAGACTTGAGGATGTGTTGTTAACACAGGGAGGATGAAGAAACCACTGAGACAGCCAACTGCATATGTTGCTGTGGTGAGCACAGAGCGAAAATAATAATAAATGAATGCCTCTTTTAAAGCATATATATTTTGACATGTTTGGAACTGGCCTGAGTCCTTGTGTGTTTGCCTCACTGTAATGGCTTCGTTGTTGACCTGTGGTGTAAGGACATCAGAGTGCTCTCCTCCAAAACATACGATTGTTAAAGGAGTCAACTCTCCACCTCTCTATCTAACATCCTCCCCAGGTCAAACAAAATATTTAATTGTTCCCAGATGCATGAACTAATGTGCGTTTTTATTTCTAACCAAGAAAACATTGACAGTTACAACGGAACAGAACCAAAGCAGAATTCTGTGAAATCACTTGCGCTGTTTCAGAGAACACTCCAACAGAAGTGTGAATTGAAAGAGGTCTGGACGAGACCATCCTGACCTCAGTAATAACAGGAGAGAGGAGGACAATGAATGCACTTTTCGACATTTGTATTACAGGTCTTTGCAATGGCTAAGGGCAATGGAAGCCAAAGCACTCATCTTGCCTCATCCTACCTTTCTCGTCGCTCACAAAACTGAATCAGATATTACATGGACTTTGTCTGTAATGGACAAGGACCTAAAGCATTGCACCTATCAGAAAAAGTGAAATGTAGATAAATCAAGGACCCTTATTGAGAACACCATGCAGGGACAGGACAGATTTGCTCAGGAGAGGAGCTTGCAAATCTGCCACCACAAGAGTGACTGTGCAGTGTCTCCCTGATAAAAGAAAAGCAAGGTTTTACAGGCCATTGTACTGTTAGTTGTGTTGTCGTAGAATATTTTGCTGTTCGTTGGCTGAATTGTGGAGGCAGAGATGAGCTCATTTTTAACAGTAATAGAGTGATGTCACAATAATTCCTCTTTTATCCAATCTTTCATTCTAGTCTCTAGTTCTACATGAGTAAACAGGGAAGAGCAGAGGGAAGAGAAAGGAACATCCATCAGGTGACTGAAACTCCTGAACACACACACATACACACATTCATACACACATATAGCTCTTTCTTCAGCCCTTCATTCCTACTCTATTATAAGGGAAATTGAGTCTCTGGGTGGTGTCACGGATGAAATGAAGAGCATCTTGGACAGTTAGCGTGTGCATGAGTGCACCATATGTTTGCAAGTGGTGTGTGCCGTTGTTAGCTCTAAGTATATTCATGCATACACTATGTTCTCAAAAGTATATGCACATACACATTTTTTTAATTTTGTAACGTAAAGTGTTGTCCTACATTTCCAGATTTGGTTTGACCTCTAACCTAACCAAGCTCTTTGTTGCGGATGTCAATTTCATTGTGCGTGGCATTAAAGCATCTTAAATTTAACCTTCCTATATCTGCAGAAACCCTGTTTCTGGATGTTTCTCTGTAGTTATTAAAGAAGTGTCTAAACAGTATCTTTATGACTCAGCATCTTGTCATGTACACATTTGTGGCCGTTGCACATTTCTGTCCTATTTGTTACTGTACAGCAATTCCATTATTTTGTCTCCTGTCAACCAAACAATTTTAAACTGTATCATGGGATAAAAATTAGTCCTTGGATTCAAATGGTCAAACAGAAAAAAAAGAAATCATTCAGAAAATCTTGGCTCAAAAATCTTTTAAAAAAATTATTATTAATTTGTATCAGCATCTAAAATCACCGGGTTCTTCCCTGCTCCATGTCCCATCCATCAACAGAGTTTCATTAAAATCGCTTTGAAATTGAATACTCCTGCTGCAAATAAACAAACCAACCAAAGATCAAACCTTTAATCAGACACAAGTTAACATATAGGTTTGTTTCACAAAAACAAATAACCAGATTCATTAACAAAAAGATGTAATGATTGATATGGATGTAGTACAACACAGTACACCAAACATATCACATTCTCCATCAATCACCATCAAGGAGTCTCAAAGTCATCTCCATCATTAGTGTCTAGACACCATCAGTGCAAATTTGTCATCTGCTGCTTTTGTAGCTGTGAATTTATGATTTTCTGTTTGAATTCTTGAGTCCTCTGTAGTAAAAACCTCAAAACGTTATGTGTTGTACATGTTAAATATCATAGTTATGATTGGGTTTGCACTACCTCAAAGACAAAAGCAGAGCAGTTAATTTTGATGGACCTTCGCAATAGCATGAGAGGAGCTCCGAAATCCTATTTGTCAAGGGATGTAAGAATGAAAACCTGAAGGTGATTCATTATTATTTTGGATATTATCATGGATAACATAATAGCAAGCCAGATAATGTTTTTATTCTTTTAAATAAACTGCAGGTGTAATTGTACTACACTACATAAAAGACATCACTCATTATTCATTAAACAGGAGAATCAGCCTGAATCGTGAAACTAAGCTCTGCTTGATTTGTCATTTTGTGAACTATTAGCTTTTTCCCATAAGATAATTTTATTTTATCGTACTGGTTTTTACATTGCCTATCAGGTTGCATAAGAGAAAAAAAGAGATATAGATGGCACTTTGTGGTGTCTGCATGTTGATCTGTTTTCTGAAGGTGTGTTTGTGGCAGGAGGTGTCTGTGAAGAGGTGTATGGCAGAGAGTCAGTGTAAGGATTAATGTGAAGAAGAGGGAAATGATTATGCAGCTTCATATAATACTGGGGTGAGAGTGTGAAGCAAAGCTGCTCAGCCAGTAAGTCTGCTTTATCGCACACATTTAAAATGTGCTCATAATTCATGATGTATTTTCACCCACAGAATCCTCCTATCATATGATTAACCATCTCTTTACCCGAGCAGATAGATGGTGTCTAACATGGACCCAGGATCCAGTTTAAGTTACCACGTGTCCTCTTCTATAATTATTCAACAAGGACACAGGATTTGGTGGATCCCTACTTAGTCAGTAGAACTTCTTATCACACAGTCGGGCCACGATTTGGGCTTTCCATATCATGAACCCATGCACGACTCATATCACTGTAGGCTAATGCCATTCCAAATACTGTGCAAGATATCCACCACTTCTCTGACTTAACATACAAGATAATTCCAACTTCCCAACTGTGAAGTAACAGTTCACGTTGAACCGATAAAGACAGCTTGTCCTAGCAGCATCCATTGAAGCCAAAGTAGAACGGCTTATTAGGGCCACTAGTGGGAAAAAAAGAAAAAGATACACTGAGAATTAAGTTGAAATTGTGCAAGGATACTGTAATGTTACGCGAATAATTCAAAGAAATCTGAGAAAAGATCGAAATGTTACAAAAATTTTGCCAGAACACACATTAGTTCACCAGCATATTTGTTACAATCTACAATAGCGACCTTGTTTACGTGTAAAAAGTGTGTTTGTGCAGTGGATATTTATAAGATGAGCAGTATTTTCTTGCTTCTAGGCTTTGTGCTAAACCCACTCGGATTTATCTCTGCACTGAACCCACAGACATGAAAATAACTCACTTTTCCTCTGTCAGTATCATCACACAGGCATTGAAACACCATATTGCTCAAACTGACTCCATGAATAATAACTGCCACAAAAAAACAATTGACAGCTATGGTAGCTTTTAATTTCCCCACCTGATAGCTTTATACTTGACAGGCTACCAGGAAGCTCTGTAATATGTGAGTGACACAGCTGTCGCCCATAACAAGGCTGTAACCTGTTACTTAGTCATTTAATTCAGCTCCTCCTCTGGCAGCTGATGAGCGTGAATTACAGCAGCTGGACCTTGACTTTATCATATTTACGTTTGACTCCATGCATTGATCGAACTGTAATAGTTTATTGACCGTGTTGACGGGCTGTTGTCATGGTGTATGACTGACACCGGCACATATTGGCCTGAGAAAGATTAACGTGAGGGCAGGTGAGGGGTGTGAGTGTAGTACACTGAGGAGGATGAAGGACGATGGAGGACGATGATGAAAGTGTTTTTTTCCCCAGAAAAGAGGAGAGATAATCCACCTGAGAAAAAGAGGGCAGATTGTCATTCAGTAAGCATCTGATGGCTGTCAGTTCTCCTCCGCTGCAGATGTGACGCAGACACACACTTGTCTTTCCCTCCTCTCTGCTGTGTCATCCTCCCATTCTTTCTTTCCTCGAAGATACTTTTTTTGCCCTTTTCTCTTTTTCCTTCTCTCTCTCTGCATGCTTCTCCTTTCTCCCAAGATACTCCCTCCTTTCTTTTTCCCACCTGTCTACAGCATCCCATCTTTTTTCTTTTCCGTTCTTCTCTCCATCCTCTCAGAAGACATGAGTGGGTGGAGTGAAGTATTGTGCCCTGGAGCTTGTTGTGCCAGCCGGCTTTCAGAAGATGTGTGTGTGTGTGTGTGTCAAGAGGGACAAATTGACATTCTCATGAGTAAATTATTTCATTTGTTGGTTCCCTGTGACTGATCAAACAGCGCCTTATATTTTTAATAACAAGCTGCCATTACATATTATACAATTTGTCATGCTTTTGATCCTTTCTTTGTTTTTATTTTCCCCCTCCTCACATTTTCCATTTCTCGCTCCTTACTTGTTCCCCTCTTTTTTTCTTTTCATGTCAACTGACATATAAACGCTCAACACCCCTGTTCGGTTCACAATTCCACACATCTGCTCCTGCCTTCATCTTCTCCACTTCTCTTCCTCTTCATCCATTTTTAGAACATAAATCCCATCCACTGCTGTAGTACATTACAGGGAGTGTGTGTCTGAGAGATAGAGGAACACACACACATACACACACAAACACACACACACACACGGAAAAGTTTTGCAAGCTCACCTTCCCAGCTCGCACAAATCCCTAAATTCACTCACTGTGGCTTGATATGATAGTACGGATCTTTCCCCGATGCTCCACTGTAAACCATCAAAAAGTGTTTTGCAGCATATCATCCGATTTTACATATCTGTAGAGGGGAAGCAGTGAGTCTAATTCTCAAGCAGAATAATTGGTTTCACCCAGCAGTTGGCTCATTTGTAGGGAAAGAATGAGGAAAATGATGCATCAGTGGATAAATGAAGCCGTTTACTGCATAACTTAACGATGTGCTTATGATGACGATGAGCTCTGTAAAGGTTATTTCCCACATGGTTCTGTTTTTTACTTATCGACTAGGTTAAGGTTATAGCAGTTTCAGTTTTCTGTTTCTGACATCATCATGTGAGGGCATGGTCTCTGTGGGTGTCCATGCTGCTACACTTTGTTTTATGCTCTTTTTTGTTCGTATACATTCGGTTTTGCTCACACTGTTGTTTTCATTCCTCTGTCTCATTGGCCGTGTACTGTTCTCAGTTTTACTTTGTGTTGATCACACCTCACTCTCATTATCTGCTCATCTCATTGGTCTTTTTCCCGTTTACTGAGTTTTGGATTGTGATTTTTGGTTCTAATCCCTGCCTCTCGACTGCCTTTGTTTTTGGATCTCTAGGCTTGATTTTTAGCTGTAATAAACTTTGATTTATTTGACGTCTTGTTTGCGTTGTTGAACCGTGACAGTGGGGGAAATACAACAAACTCCCTTTCTGTTGTAGCTCACAGCAAAGAGCACCAAATATGAAATTGCTGTCACAAATGTGACAAATTTCCATTGTACCATTGAAAAGAAAGTTTGTGGAAACACCATCTCAAAAGGTTTTACAATGAGATAACAAACCTTCAAGCATCACAATTACCCGCTGGACATACTAGATGACAGACTACTTACTACCTAGATACTGCGGCACATCTATGTCAATCCCAGCTCACACAGCCACAAGATTTGAGCTCTGTAAACACAGATTTGCTGTACAGTATTGACGCTAGATGCGCCTAAACCTTTGTAAACAATTTCAACCTTGAACAGAACTTAACCATCACAAAATGTTCTGACTGCTCACATAAACGTGCTTTGAAGCAAGAGTCCACAGATGTCCATTATCATCTTTGTGGCCTGTTGCTTATAAGCAAAGAGACCTCCAAACTGGTTCTACTAGGTTCTATATTTGATAGATATAGATATTAAATACTCGTGTTCCAGATTTCTCACTTTATTAGTTGCGTAGTTCACAAGACAGCAGTTTTTTGGCAACCTTTGGCATCTAACATGCATTTTGTGAGAACAGATACAGTAAAGAAAACACTAAAGTGACAGAGTATGCCTTTCTCAAAACAACTGTTTTGCAGAATTTGCTGAAATCCTCATAAGATCCCAATCCAAATTCTTGAATTGAGGTTTAAAATATCACGTCCCTGTAGTGCCTTCTACTGATAGAATCTGATTGAGTTAACTCTTTGGCGTCAGGACAAGGGTGCTGCAACATTCCAATCACTCCAAAATGTCACAAACAACTACTTTAAATTTGAAAATATAGTTGAATTTTAAATTTAAATAACCATTGTAAATCAGCGTGTGCTAATGTGATTCACAGCTCCAAAAATGAACAGATTATTTAAATTGCATGTCTTATACATGCTTGTGCACAGATACCCTCAATTAGAAAGCTAACAGTAACATTTCATTTGAAATAAAGATTGCAATTTGTGTTTCCATTAGTTACATTCCATCGGCTGCAAACTGGAGTCCAAACCAAATGATCCAATCTGTCCCCATGACAGGAGAATGATCAAAAGCAATGAAAAGTAACTGTTCATAGTACATTGCGGTGCTTACGTGGGACCTGGATGGTCCAGATTCTGGCGGTTGACCTCTGTGTCAGCAACAGACAGCAACTGATGGAGGTTAACTGGTAATTACTACCCTGCACTGAAATCTCTGTTCTCTCTGCAGTGTGCATTAAAGGAGGTGGAGATCTGCTCTACTGGCACAAAATGAATTACAATAATGAGATTAGGTGAAAGCACTCTTGGATCGAGTTAAATGTTTACTATAAAACATCACAGATCCACTGGTTTAAACATTCTTATCAAGACTGAGATAATTACCCAGGGTAATAGAACGAATTCTACCTATTTTAGTTTTTGCAGCTGTGGTATCTTGGACCAAAATGTTTACCTCAGATGTATTTGCGTTTATTTCCAAAGCTGTGTTAGTGCTGTTTTGGAGAAAGATTCCAGTTAATTAGAGGGCATTCAAGGTGATGCTAATTCTTTTCTCTATTTCTGTGGGATTCTCACAGCTTAGCACACAGACTCACACTCATCAGCCAGGTGACAAGGTGCGTGTATGTATGCGTGTGTGTGTGTCTATGTCCTTTTGTCCATCCATCCATTTTTCCATCAGGTCTCTTGACAAGGTCCATGTATTACTTAGCCCAGGGGTGTCAGGCCTTTCCCAAAAGCCATTGCTGCCTGGAAGATTAATGGCTGTTTTAATCTCACACTTAGAGGTGTCTGATGTGTGAGAGCTGCAGACAGAAACTCCAAGAAGAGGAGAAATCCTTGTTAGTTTTTCACCTGTCTGATCTTAATGCCCCTTTACATCAGACTCAATGTGTTTACACAGGAGACAGGGAGGAAAATGGATACAAATCTTATCTTAATGTATAGAAATCGAGTCAAATTTTAATCCTTTTTTGCTCAATTCACAAATCTGAGGACTTGTGGTGAGATGAGAGATGAGATGGCTTTTAATGATCCCACACCAGGGGATTTTTCTATGGCACATTAGCTTATGGACAGGCAGAACAAGCAGTGACAAAAAAATTAACAGAATGAAAACAGAGGAGAACACAGATACAGAAATATAAATTTAATTGGACTAAACTAAACACACTGACCAATAAATGGATGGAGCAATACATACCGTACAACACATTGCACATACTACATATTACACATTACAAATATACATATTACAGGACACTAGGATTCATTGTCATGTTGGTGTTAAAGAGTCAGCGGTTGGAAAGAAGAACCGGTCATAGCGCTCCTTCTTACACTGTCTGCAGTTGAAGGAGCCGCTCAGTGCACCTACAGTCTGATGCAGGGGTGAGAGGTGTTGGCCATGATTGATGTCAGCTTGGCTAACATCCTCCTCTCACCCACCTGTTCAGTGTAGTCCAGAGCGTAGTCCAAGACAGAGCCGGCCCATTTAACCAGCTTGTTTGGTCTTTTTCTGTCTCTCTCAGTGCTTCCTTGATGCAAGACTTGACGTGACAATCAAAACAGACCGGCAGCTCGACTGTGAAACCACGGACCTGTGATTTCATTTGGGCGTGAGTTTTTTTGACTTGGAAAAACCTTCACTTAACAAAACATAAAAAGACTGGACAAATACGTTGTCTTCACTTCTTCATATTTTGTTGCTGCATTTCATCTTATTCTAAAATGCTTTACATATTTCATTCCCTCATAAATCTACCCACAGTACCCCAAAATGATGAAGATTTATTTAAAAACTAAAATATTCTATTTATTTAAGTATTCAGACCATTTGCGACACATGATGTTTAGTTCAGATGAGACCTGCTTACAAAAACCATAGACACAAGATTGGAAAGTTTTTCTGGAAAATATTTGAGGAAGAAGGCAGAAAGCTTTTGTAAAGTGACTAAACAAATGAATACTGAGCTGTAGATTGTATTATGACTTGTTTAGGACCTTGAAAGCCAATGTTGAGGACTTGTGATTTGATTTGGACTCCTTATTATGTATTTGCAAAACTGGCTTGGTCCTGTGCCCGTGTGGTCATTTTGGTTTCCTGTCAAAGGGAAGCTCGTTCTATTTTCGGTTCCATCTTTCAGACATTTTATTGGCTGATCTATTATTAATATCTGCTGAACTCATCTGCTGATCACACAAACCTCTGATCAAAACCATCAATAAAATAACAAAGCTCCAGATATGATGAGTCATACTGTTGAGCAGGCTGTAGGCAGATGGTTGACAGTTGGAAACATAAACAGCATTATAAGTCAATGTGTCGGTAAGCATCGGACTTCTTTCACTCGGCTGTTATGGCCAAGGTGCCTTTTGGCAGCACACTGAGCCCCCATCTGTTTTAGATGTGGTGGGCATTGTTCCATTGTTGTATCAGACTACAATTTAATTCAGATTTTCTCCGGTAACAGTTTTGAGATATGAAGGAAAAGCTGTACCCTGGCGTCTTTACTTTTTAATAATCAACAAATGAAATATTGGATATTTCAGACTACTGCATGCTCAAGAGCTGTCTCTGAGCTCTGGTTGTTTCTAATAATGTCCTAGTCATTTGTCTGTAATGATTTAAATAGACACCTATTAGTTATCACTTCCTAGTTTATGAGTGTTTATGATGAGTTCATTAAATCTCCAATGAGGAGGGCTGATTCTTAATTCCTGAAAAAGGCTCATTAAGTGTTTTCATGCTGTATGGAGAATATACTCACCGTAATCTGTCACAGGGATGTGAACATGAATTACCGGGACATGAATGAGGATGATGTCGCTTTGCTCTTTCTCTCTTTTCTGTTTTCTGCATGAGTGAGCTCAGCTGACATTTAATCACGCACACTACTGTACAGTGTGCGTCTGTGTGTGTGTCTCCTGAAGTGCTACCGAGACACACCTCATTCTGCTGTTAGACAGCTGCTCTCATGTTCATCTTGGCATAAACATGATGTACAGTAAGAGCTCTCCTACCATTCAAATCAGTCTTAATGAGTATGTGTGAGTGTGTGTGTGTGAGTGAGTGTTACATTTCTGAGGCATTTTGATTTTCTGCCTGTTTCCGATGCCCCCAATCACATCGGCTGCCTAATCAAGTGTGTAAAAAGCCATTAAGATGAGGACATAGCAGCTCTTCTCCCCCTCCACTCATAAAGTCACATTTTAATGATGTCATTCATTAGATAAGCTTCCTCTAGGTTCGTTTTTATGAATGTATGAAAGAGCTCAGGAGAGGACAAACGGTTTCTCTGTGTTTTCTTTTCCGAATTAAGAGTTTCAAACAAGGCAATGTTTCTTAAATTGTGGTTTAAGACCCCCCGCCCAAATAGCAATACCAATTCCTAAAGCCAATTGATGGACACTCTGTTATCATATAGATGATCCTTGTAATGGGTTTTATGAAAACATTTTTATTCAATATCAGGTTGAGAATATCTCAATTAAACAAATGAACATCTAATATTTGTGATACATGAAGTACTTACACTCCTGACATTATGTTTTTACACTTCTGAACGGCATTAGTTTTGGAGTATTTTCTCTTTATTTCGATTTTTTTGTAACATTATCAAGGTTATTGAGGTGGTGCTTCAGTGTGATCTCTGAAATCATTATTTAGCCTCAGGATTTGCAAAAAATGGAGGAATGGCATCAGCCAGCACTATCCAACACGTAAGTAACATTTGGGTAGACGCCGCCATTCAATGCAGACCAGAGGGAATGCAATATAATCGTGTTTGAATTGATTGCCAAAGGAATGGCAGATTGTGTTTACAACAGGTCTTGGCTGTTGCTTGAGATTCTTTGTGCCACTTTGTTTAAAAGGTAATGTAACATTTGTTGCAGTGCAGTTATCGACCGCTTGGCAGTTACACCTTGTTCTTCAGACTCCTCAGCTGACAGGGCTACAGTCCAAAAATGTTTCCTATAATAGGTTTTGACAGAAACTATGATAATGGAAAAGTACTATTGTAATAAGAAAAACAGACTAAGGTTATGCTGTTTTAGTCTGGTATCAATGTATAAAATATCATCAGTCAACTGTCAAAGTGATAAAGCTAAAAAAATTGGATGCGTTACAGTTTAAACCTTATATTTCATAGTGAAATAACTCATTTTCACTCTAATCCCATCTGGTTTGGGAGTGTAAATCGGATTCTGTCTCAGAATAATGACAGCAGAGGTTTTGTCTGCTTTGTCGAGACAGCTGGCATCAGAAAATGGAGCCCTAAATGTTAAAAATCACTATGAATTATTTGTGTATACAAATGGGGAAAAACACTGATTAATTATCAGGGAGAGCTGCTCCACTGATTACGTCAGGACATTTATGAGCGAAATGTGACACAGAGACAGCTTGAGGTGAATGACACTGACATGTTTTTCTCCTTGGAGTCATTTTCTGTGCTAATAAAGAATTTTATAGGCCAGAACCGACATGTAGAACACAAGCCGCTGACACAGACAGTAGAAGAATTTTGATAATTTTGGAAGGATTTCCTGAAATTGTAAGAATTTGTTGAAGACTTTTGATTCACGCTAGATAGAAACTACTGGCAAAAGTTAAATCTAAACTATACATTGCATGGAGGTAATCCTATAGAGCTGAATGAGAGTGTGTGTTTGTGCTTGAGGTTTCATCATGCATTTTGCTGGTCTCACTCACTCTCTCTCTCTCTCTTCTCTGTCGTGTATGTGTGCCACTGTCTCTTTCTCTAGGTCACTGTGTGTGTCTGTCTCTCAGTGTGTGTGCGTGTCTCTCGCACTCTGCACAGGATAGAGAGGAAACATGGCACAATGATATGTTTATTGAGAGGCTTTGGATAATAGAAAAAAGTGGCTGCTGCTGGAATGTCACAACCGTTGGCAAAAAATGAAACAGAATTGCCTTACCAACACACACACACACACACACACACACACACATGCACACTGTCACTCATCACTCCAAAGAGAAAAATGCACAGCAATGCACAGGACACGACAGAATCACAGTTTCTACACATTAATTTCTACATAAAAAATTCAGTTACACACACACGGGAGAATTTAGGCACAGCAAAAGCAATAAGATGACAACACAAAACACATCATGATAAAAATATGACATTTTGCACATTTCATATTGGTACCCAATGTTCAGATCACGTGGGTTCCATCTGTCTTGGTATATATCTCTCTTCCTATACATATAGACATGTAGGATTGGCAGAAGGTGGGATTGAAACATTTAATATAAATGTAATCCCAGGTAGATCAGAAGGGCTATTAGAGTATTTCCATTTACATACAGCTCCACTGGTCAGCGTCCAGCGATGACAACATTTACAGTACGAGTAAATCACATACACATAATACCACAGACGGTTACTTCAGCACTTTTTGCTCATTTTCTATTTGCAGTTCAAGTTCAGAAAGTCCCAGATGTCATCCTGTCTTTTGAGAACATTTCAGGATTACGCTAAATATATAAAGAGATATTCGTCAATAATTTAGCAGCCCTCCCCTGAGCGTGGACACAGCGAGAAGCCCAAACACAACATGCCGCTACTCTGTCCTCATCTTTGGAAGACCTTGTGCTCTGATAGGAAAGACAGTCGGCCGTGTTCTCTTACCCTCTAAGGTTCAATCAGTTTCTAACATCGAGCTGCTCTGTGATAGCATGCGGACATGGCTGTCTTTAGGAAACGAGCTCCATCGAGTAATAAGCTGGTGTTTGATTTTTTTGGGAAGGGAAGCAGTCGTGTTTTGTTTTGTGTTACTTAGTGAGGATCTAGAATCAGCCTCAGGGAGACTTACAAGGAAACACAGAGGAGAAATTGGAGTACGCAGTTGGTGAAAGCTCAGATATTGAAAAACCACCACATAATGCTGGATTTAGTGTTTGAGCCATTTGATATTAGAATCCTAATGGTCCCATTTTTCAGATTTATTTTTTTCCACAGTAACTGTAGTGTTTTCTCTATTTAGTTTATCAATAGCAATACCTGCACAGCAATGGTCTGATATTACTCAAACAAGATCATTATAGACCAAGACATGATAAACACGCGACAGGGTCTGACTATGCCAAAGCCGCAGTAGCAACTAAACCCTTCAGACATGAGTAAACTAAAGAGAAAGATGGGGCACTATTGGAGAGGAAGAAACCTTGGAAGAGATGGATATCACGAAATATTTATTTTTAGGCCACTAACATCGAAATGCAGACACTTTCAAAATGAGGAATGTGAGGATTTCAGGGGCTGTTACATACATGAGGAATGGGTAAGTTGAGTCAAATGGCTCTGCTTGAGTAGCCTAGGAATAAACTGGATCACACAGTTCATAGCCAGGCTCCTGTGTCGATGTGAACCTAACTAATGTGGGTGCATTAAAAGCTGAGTTAAATATAACTTGATCAGTTCAAAATCTGCTGCCCTAATTCAAAGGATGTAAACTCACTGAGCAGAAGTCCAAAGTTTGGCTACTTACACGTGCACAGCAGTAAATTTGAGCTTCAAAATGGGAGATATGTGCATCTGTCACACTACTTCCCAGGCGCCAGATACTGTAAGGAGCAGAGCACTGATGCGTTCTAAGCTTATTGGCGATTTTAATAAAACCCTAGTAGTTATGTGTAAATGCCAATTGATCACCATGGAATCACACTGTGTTGAACTTTTTGATCAGGTTATCGCTTTGCATATCTTTTTCCAACGTCTACCCTATTTGAAAGATGGCCAATAGACAGGTCAAAGACAGATTTATGTGACCAGAATCTGGGATTCGCTTCCTGGTGGCAGTATCTCATGGCTGCCAGTGCATCCCATCAGATGACAGAGGGGGCAGTGATGTGGAATGCAAGAGCAGCGAAATTAGAAAGGGGAGAAAAAGGGGAAAAAATCATTGCGTGCATTGAAAAGAACAAGAAGGCCTGCGTAGCACAAATTTACTGCTAATCATATGTATGCAGCGTCACATTGTTGTGTTTCTTAAACTGCGTGTTAAGGAGGGTTAATCATTTTTGATACATTTGCCTCCTTTATTTTCTGACCTTTACACACCCTGGCTGTTTTAGTATTTATACACTTCACTGAACTTTTACACTAAAGGACTCCATTTATATTGAGAATTTGTGGCTCTGGGCTACACACCAAATTAGCTACCACATTGATATTATTGCTTTATGTATGCCAGATAATAAAGAATGCTGCATGTATTTAAAACAACTATACTGACAGGAAGGACAAGACTTTTATCTAAAACTTGTATCAGTTTGAGATAAAAACTGTATATATTCACAGCAAAAACGATAAATCACAGTGGATATGTCATTATGATTATGGTGCTGTGTGCATGTTCCTGCATGGGGGACAGAAGTGTTTGTTTACCATGTGCCTGTTCAGATAAGCCTGGATGTTTCGGTGAGTGTGTGTTGGCTTGGCAGATGGAGTTTGATTCTCACCACTGGGAAATTTCAATCCCACAATGTAGTGGGAGTGGGGCCAAATGGAGAAGCAGCAGCAGCAGCATTAACAGACCAATCGGATCATCGAGAGCGCTTCCTTTCTCCGTCCCCTTCCTCCTGTCTCTGTCCCTCCAGGATTGGACATTGTTGTGCCATCCACACGTGAATGGCATCCATGGGTCGATTCTTAATTGATGTGTGAACACACACACATATCACAAATGCAGCAGAAAGGCTCTAATTAACACGGCTCACAAAGGAAAATGGGAACAGAATGAAGTGGACATTTATCCTGATCCCCTTTTTGCTTTTGTGCAGATGGATGACAAAAGCAAAGAGAAATGCCAGAAAGATTTAAGCGCATGAAAAGAGAATGTCCAAGGTTGGTTGTACTTCTACATTGGACTTCCTCATCTCAGCTCTACTGGCTTCTCAAGTCTCTCCTTCCGTCTTGTGAAAAGTCTTTTCCCTGACTTTGCTGTGAGAAGAGATTGTTGATTTTCTTCATGAATACAGCGGAATTCACTTTTTATAGACAGCTACCCACTGTAGAGTTTGCAGCAATGACTAATAAGAGCCCATTGTGTATGTGTGTGTGTGCGTGTGTAACCTTGACATCACATTCCCCATGTGGTTTCATATGTAAAAGACAGGATCATCAGCATATTGTGTGAGTGTGTATGTGTGTTTGTGGTTTGACTGACAATAGGGTTCCATGTTCACATTTTGAATTTAACTGTTTAATTCAGAATTTAAGTCTTCTGTGCAGCATTTAGAGCATCACGAAATTCTATGAAAAGCCAGTCTAATGAAATTAAGGCTTCACTCCTGAATAACATCTGGACATCTGAGACAAATACATTAACTATGTTTATTTGCTGTGGTCAGAGATGTCCCTGATTGCCATCTGATTTACAGTATAATGGAAGGCCTTTATTAGCAACTGGCCATGATTTTATTGCAAGTATTGTTTTTCGGTCTGTGTGTGTGTGTGTGTGTGTGTGTGTGTGTGTGTTCGTTCGTTCGTTCGTGTGGCTGCTCACAGTGCAAAACAAAAAATGTCTTCCAGTCCCTTTAGCCCTTCTTTGGCGGATCTGGAATGAAAAAAAAGAGACTCTATCCAATCACAGTCCAGCGGTGGGTGGTGAGATTGTCAACATCAACCACTAAGAGCTGGATGTGAGATTTGGACAAAGTGAAAGGTGGACGTGAGACTGGGTGGCCAGTCCAGGTGAGGGGTCGGATGCTTTAGCCTGATTTAGTCCTGTAAGTCCTCCTGTTGTCACCACGCTAGTGGAGGCCCAACAGTTGCCGGCTTGCATCCCATAGGCTCAGCTGCAAATGTGGATCAAAGGTCGGTGGAGTTGTCATCTCCCTGTGGCCATTGGCCCAGTAGCCCCCACCGCACTCCCCCTCCAGGTCAGGAGACAGAGCAGTGTATAGCACAGTGGTAGCGCCCTGTTCAGCAGTCTGGGAATACACACATACATCCACACCTTAATTTTCTAAAACGAATGGCATAAGAATCAATATGTTTACAAGCACTCAGTACTCTTGAGCATTTGTTTATTACTTTGATGTGATTTAAGGCAAAAATGTTATTAAGCCGTCTCTACATGTTCACATCGTAGCTTTGTCTGATTAATGTGTGTAGGTTGTGCCCGAAGGCCTGGAACCTGTGAAACTTACATTTAAGATGCACATACGCGCACAGGTGTCCTTTTATAACATCCATCGACACTAACACTAGCTTAAGGCCAAAGCTTCAAGCTATGGAGGAAATATGGAAAAATTAAGTCTGCCTGATTTTAGCAAGTGCTTCCATTTCGAGTGATGTCATCAGATTCTGTGCATCCTTGTCCGTGTAAATGTATGAATAGAATAAATTTACCAATTGTTAGTCATAATCCATAGTTATACACAAGCTAAAATGCACAAAAGGTAATTTGTCACATCAGTTGGATGATTTGATTGGATTTTTTTCTTCTTTCATAAGTCTCCATTGGGTAATGGAGTAGTTGTTGTGCCAAACTCCCAACCCTGTGAGATTGAAGCATCTCACAATTACTCATTAGTATTCGCATGTTTAGATTGGCTCTCTCTTTCATGCCTGTTAATCCTCTAATCTGATTTAAAACTAAATCTAAACATGCTGAAACTAAGATGTACACACACATTCACATAAGATGGGTAATCTGCAGAGGAGTCAGATATCCAACACCTGTTCGCCAGCGGTCGCTTTCTTTGCGTACCTTGATGCCTTCTTCTGGGTGATGTGGGTTCTGTTATTTTAAACTCTGGAGACAAAACTGTATCCCCTTTTCTTTGCCTTTTTTTGTCATGATCATGAAATTTCACTTCTTTTGTAACATTGTCGTGGTGTGCAGACTAGCAGAAATGGACATGATCTCACCTACTGGGTTGGAGAAGGACTTGCAAAACATGCTCATTCTGCCGTAAAAGTTGACAAAATTCTTACGAGACAACAATTTTCTGAGAAATGTCAGGTCAGCCATGATTTACAAAATATTAAACATGGAGAGGCATGTGAGAACTAAGAATCTGTACAATGACTTTTACAACAAAAATGCCAATATAATAATAATAATAATATAATAGCTGTTAGAATGTGTTTTTACCCAGAAAAGCAGTGGGGCAATGGCACTCTGAACCAGGTGGAGGGGTGTACACAGGTTTTGGTAGAGACCAGTATCCACCATGCCAGGATCCACAGCACATGAAGTCACAGGGAAACCTCCACGCTGCAGCTCCTCATGGAGGTGGGAGGAAAATAATAGCAGTGCTAGTTTACTGTGACAGTAGGCAGCATGCGAGGAATAATGCTGGCTGAGGAGAGAGAGAAAGAAAAGAAAAGTGCCGGGTGTTTGCATGTTGACAACTTTAAATACATCTATTGAGAACCCACACAGACAGCTTCTAATGACACCACAAGGCTAAATGACTTGTTTAAGTATGTTTATTTTATTTTCTTCTTTTTTTTTATGCAGTTGCACGTGAATTATTTACAATTCAGAAAATGTTTGACACCGCAAAAATTCAACTTACAACTTACAGTTTAAGGAAAAATAAACAAATGACTTGAAATAGGCTAAAATTAAACCAATATACAATTTTCATTGACTAAAGGAAATAGTTGGCTGGTTTCATTGACTAAAGCAGGTAGTCAGTTGAAAAAAATTGTCCAAAGCTAATATGAGTATTTGTCAGAATTAACAGGATTAGTCGTCTGGGTCAGTAGGGATGAGCACCGAGGCAGGATTAGGTCTAACATGTTCATAATTACGAGGAAGGCTTAGCCTCTGTCAGGTACCTAAAGCTAACTAACTAACTACTAACCATTTCTTCATACATATTTTATGTACATGCCATCATGTGTTGGTTTTAAAACACCCTGAACAGGCACTGACATTGTTTTATTCAGAATGGAAAATTATGGGGAAAATGTTCAAAATGTTAAATGTAAACAAAGAGTGTGTGTGTGTGGGCTTACCGGTTATTTAAGTCATCAATTCTGATCTTGCCGATGTGGTGAACAGATGAGGAGACACTGACGATTCGGGAAAAGGAACCATGTTTCCCACAATCCTTCAGTGTGTCCAACAGCAACCAGGTCAGCAGAAAATGACCCAAATAATTCACTCCAAAATGCTGCTCAAATCCATCTTCAGTACGACCCTCAGGAACTAGCATGACACCTGCTGATATACACACACATACACACACAGTTTGTGCATGGGTCAATTGCGCTGACATCGGTGCAGACAGGACATCATGTTGGGCCACAGAGGATAGATTAACTTGATAAAGTGAGTTCATACAACGTGTTACTCACCATTATTGACCAGAATATTCAGCGTCAGGTCCCGCTCCTTAAAGCTTTGGACAAACTGACGCACAGACCGCACGGAAGCTAGGTCCAGCTTCTGGAACTCCACTAGAATGGAACACACATACACACACATAGACAATAGAACAGTACAGTAAAGGGATTATTTCTGCCAGCTGTTTCAGTGTTAGACATCAAGGTGTGTATTAATCATCTTTTACACTGGGCTCGGTGGATTCTTAAATGCACTGGCAGTGCTACAAATGTCTGGCAAGTTTCATACTTCCTCCTGGTCCATCAAAGATTAACACACTGTTGTATCAGGAGAAATGTAAGATAAGTCGGAAGAAAGAAAGCAGCATGAGCGGTCATTATGGATGTGTGTGTGTATGGGTACATAAGGACTTGAATTACTGAGAATGGAGGGGTGTGAAGAGACTGAGGGCTGTGTGTCTGTAGACACCTGTTTCCTGCTTATAGCAAAGCTGATTGTAAGATCCGTCACGTTAAAGAAAAAGTTAAATTGATGTACAGTGTTATCATACATGCAGAGGTTTAAGAGAACTCGTACATTTACCTATCAGTAAGTTAATATGCCTGTGAAAACCACCAATCAGATTTTATCACTGGAATAAACCAATTTTCTATTATACATTTCTACATGGTCAGCAACTTCTACTTACGTTAAAATTTGATTTGATTTAACATAGTAGTTCTTCAGCTGCTGCCAAAGTACAACACCACACCTACGCGGCCAGCTCAACTACTACAGTATAAAGTGAATACCTTGTCTTTCAGGTGTGTATTTTTTTTCTCTCTGTGTGGCTCTTGACAGACTGTAGAGGGTCAAACATAATCGAGACAGACAGGAAGAAGGCAGAGAGAGCAGGAGGAAGGAGACATGATAGAGCTGATAGAGAAAAAGGCCAAAGTGACAGATGAGAGTACTGCTGTCCCCGATAAAGGTCTGTCTTATCTCAAAGCTATACCACACAGAGAGAGAGAGTGGAAGAAAGGAATGACAGTTAAGTGACGAGAATACAAGTTTATGTGCAATTAATTGATGTGTTGTGTGTGTGTGTATTTGGTTTGTACTGATTATGTGCCAACTCAGCAAACAAAATGTATGTGAGTGTGTGTGTCTTGGCTGTCAGTGCTGTCCTCTTCAGTCAGGTCCCTAAAGGCCAGGCCCTATCAAAAAGTCCAGTCATATCTAGAAAGCGCTCTGGGAGTGAAATGCTATTGATCGGCTGAGGGCCTTCAGGCTGCCAGGCCTCAATTAAAATCCCATGGTCTCCCGTAAAGAGGCAGACCCGTTCCATTCCAGAGGACACAAGTGATAGCAACAATAAAGGACGTCTGAGTCAAAATCAAAATTCCTGTCACTTGAGCTTCATGTTCATGTATTTACTTCTTATTTTGATTTGATTTGCATTACAGCAGGTCATTTTTCAAATCTATTTACGTGCATGTAGGCAAAGTCGGTGCTGTGTCCCTTTGTGGTTAATAATTAGGAAATAGTTCAAATGTAGACACAGGTTACAGGTAAAGCTGACTGACTGCCTGACTGAACAATAAATTAGATTTAAATCTAATATTAAAATGTGTTGCAGTAGTTAAAATTCTCTAAACCCTACAGCCATGGTGTGCCTGATTTTGGCAGATCTGTTTGCATCAGAGCTCCTTGATATACATTTATAATTTACAGCTTTTTTGCCAAATCTGTTTAAGGGATCAGCTCGTCATTCAGTCTTGGATGTGCAACTGGTTATTACGAACAATATTTTTGCTTTGAAAACATGGTAGAAATATTAAAACAGGTGTGTCACAAAATGGGTCACAACTGCTTCTGGATGGTCAAATTTTGAAGCCACATGCTGGATCAAATCCCACCACAGCCTCCCTCTTCGCACCACTACCAGTGCTATCTAAATAAATAAAGAATAAAAATACAAAAAACATGAGCAACTGTCCTCTTAGAAATCATACTGTATAAATGGCTCTTTTAAAGATGCCTCTTGACTTCAGACAAGATGGCATAAATACTTCACCCGCTCCTGTAATAAAGTCAAAACAATCCAGTCCTTTCAGTGCATATTAGGTCTGGGCTTAGTGCCAGTGTGAGATCAGATTTTTTTTTTTTCAGCAGAAGTAGGAGGAAGGAGGCAGGCTGCTGCCTGAGTCGAGCTGAGGTTGAAGTGTTGATAGAATGATAGTCCAGAGTCAAGTCAAGACTGCTATATATCTAAATCTGTTTATACAGTGAAGCTCTGCACGGCACTGATACACGGCACTGTCACCGTGAATTACAAGCACTGAAAGAATACACAAGGCAACATTCATTACACACACACACACACACATTCATACATAGTACACCAGAACACATGCAACACAATAGCATTTGCACGCATGCTCACACATTCTTAGTCACAGTGTACAGGTATGTGTTTGTTAGATGCAAACTCAAGATAACGCTTGTATAACAAACTGAAATGCAAAATGGTATATAGAATGCAAATGAGGACGAACCCAAGCTTCGCAAGAAAGGAGCAAAAAATTTATCTGAGTTTAGCAGAAACACACGGCTAATATATGCTCGTGGTTTGAGGCAAAATGTGTTACTTTCAAGTACACCATGACTAAAGTTAGTGGACAGATGGTGCTGCCTGTGGCAAAAATACAGAAATACCTCATTCACTTGGGTATGTTTGTGTGTTTGTGTACTTGCATCTTGGTATGTTAGACCTCACATTTGTAATTTAAAATAAAATGCTTAAAGCCTCATTGACTAAAGCCCACTCGTGGTCCAGCGTTATTAGCATATTTCCCCAGGATGGTACTGGTTTTATATAGACAACACCTTTCAAGCATCATTTCATTATAATGAAATGATGCAATGATGCATGATTTCATTTCATAAAACGATGAAAATGAATTAAGTCCAACAAATTTTGTAACTTTCTTAGTCTGCCACTGAATAGCACGGCCATTTCATGCAAGCAATTGGGGGATGTGTCTACATGTGAAAGTGGTTTTGCTTTTAATTTCAAGCGCTCTTGTCTTCTTTCTGTTATGGTCAGAGAGAAGTGAAGGACTTATTGCTGTTTATAACTGTGTGGAGACTGCAAAAAGAACACAAAAGACACAGAATAGACCTTTATAACACCCAGTGTTGTGGGCAACCAAATTGGACCACGTAGTTCATATGGAGCATACTGCAGCCTTAAGCATCTTGAAGCACACAAAGGACCTCTAAAAGTCACAAGTCCCCAGTTTGAGAGCCACTGATGCACCGTACGGGTGTATCAAGTGCCACCTCCTCATTTCTCTTTCTCTTAAGAGACAAAAGTATAAAAACTAGGAAGGTTGCCAAAGGGTGTATAGACAGAGATGTTTAAAGCCCCTGTCTCACATACTAATGAGAATCGGTTACCTTATCCTTCAACATACACACACACACACACACACACACACACACACACACAATCAGAGCACAGCCATCTGGCTACAGACATGTTCCTTGTCCCCAATGCCTCAGCGCCTGCCAATTACAAAAGAAGTAATCAATTCCTCCATGGCCTTGTCTGGGGAAATCGACTTCAATGACACAGGCTACAAGGCTGCTGTTTCTGTACCTGACAGTCATTTACACAAAGGAAACAATTCAGGCAACTACTTTGAACTCATCTCCACTGCAAAGGCATAACAGAGCTCACTTCAAAATTGCTAACATTACATTTAATACAATGTGCATAGCCTTGTGTGCTCCATCAGTGAAAACTGACCCATAACTACTGCACCAAGCTAAAGATAAAAGCCAATGTTCAAATCATCAAGTCTAGTGTAATTTTATTTTTGGTAACTTAGAAAGTAGTTTATTTTAAAATCTTTTTTCTACTGAAAATCCTTGCACGTTGGAATGTTAGGATTAAGGAGCATTCTCTCCCAGAAACATAAGATGGGTTTGTTTTTCTTGCTCAACTGGGACTAATGGATGCCATTTCATTAGTAGAGATGATTAGGAGGACCATAATAAATGTTGCTGAAACCAATGTCAAACCAAAAGATCCGAATTGGATGATTCCAAACAGCACGTTCTATTGATTCACAGCTGGCTCTGTTTTCCACAACAAGAGGCAGACAGAAAAAATATTTAACAAAGGAGAATAAACCTAAAAAACAAACTGCCTTCTGTTTTGCTGTCTACACTGTACTTTCTTAATGTCAGGGGTTTTCAACCGGTGGTCCATGGAGGTATTGCAGATGATCTGACACAATGACTTAGTAATATCATTTAAATGCCAGAAGCAGTTGAAATTTTATTATTTTGTATTTTATTTTGAAATTTTATCTTATTTTGTATTTCTTTGTTTCAGAACAATCAAATTCATCTCTCTGGCTACCTGAAGGATAAGAGAAGGAATTGGTTGGAGCCAGAAAATGACGCGATACTGTCCCTGTCCATCACTGTACTGCTAAGAAGAGACAGCCACACCGAGAAATCTCATTGGCAGGTAGAAAAAACCCTCAAATCTCAGCCTGTCCTCACATCCACATCAGTGGTTTCCAGGCAGCTTCTGCATCAGAACAGTGGTCCATGGGTCAAAATAGGTTGAAAACTAAATAGTTTTTACAATTCCTACAAATCACTGTACGTTTCACGTGGAAACAGTTATACTGTTATAGATCCAAGGCCCTGGGGTACAGTAAAGGATGACTTATGGAGTTTTTAAGTCATGAGAATAAGGAGGAATTTATGGTGCCATGAAGGTCAGGTAGGAACCGTGACCACAGGCAGCTTTAGTCATAAATCTCTACCCTGTTATCATCCGTCTCCATCTCATTCACTTGCTCTGTCCTTCCCCTCTTATTCCACTTCCTCCTCTATTTCCTTTTACTTCCTAATATTTCTACATTTGTCCTTTCAATCCCTCTGCACCATCCCCATTCCACCCCCTCTCTTTGGTTACCTTCCTGTCTCCTCTGCATCCTTTCCTTAACATTCACTTGACCTACCCTCCTCCACCAACACCCCGTCGTAGCCATTTTATTTTCCCCCGTATCTCTCGGTTCTCTACTCTTCCTCGTGCATCAGCAACAATACATTTGTGTGTGTGTGGTAAAGACAGTCAAACCAAGCCTCAGGGATATGTTGCAGCTCTACCCTTTATCTTCAAACAAAACGTGTTACACTGTGCACATGCATTTTGTGTGTGTTTGTGTTTGTTTGTGTGATCAGTCATGTTGGCCACATTACCTTTGGCTTCTCTATACTCTTCCGAGATCCTTCTGATGGCTGCCAGACCCTCCTGCTCATCCCTCGTGGCTGAAAAAAAGAGACGCAGACATATTAATACATATAGATACAGTACACTCTACAAAGCAATATGTGTTATGTGATGTAACTCTCATTTCCATATAATCAATTCATGATGTTTTCAAACCTGTTGTTCTGGCTTTGACATATTTTTACATATTTAGACATAGACCGGTTAAATTAGTAATTAAAATCTTTAAGCGCTGTACAACGTTTTTTCTCTCTGTCTGTTTGCAGGAGATCTCATAAAGCAACATCAAGTTTCATAAATTTAGATTAGATTTTGATTAGATTGCGAGGCAGATGCAGATCAGGATACAGACATTTCTTTTCACTCCGTATGCTTACATGCTCACTGTACTGCAATTCTGGCTGAAATGTGACAGAACTGGACCAAATTAATAGATTCAGTCATTTTACAAATACACATGAAACACTGCATTTGTATTAGTATTGACATGAGTGTCCAGCACGTGGAGGTGGAGTTGGCCAACTCTGATTCGCTGATTAGATTGAATAAATGGATTTATTTTTGGATTGGTTCCAAACCCGTTCCATTACTCAAAGGATATTTACATATATTTCAATGTAATTATGCTGTTGTAATCAATGTTATAGCATAAACACACTAAGTGTTTTTAATGCATTTGTCAAAATTTTTGGCAGTTTCCAGATTAATGACTAATCCAGTGGGCCATTGATGGGTTGTTAAATCACAAATACCCAAAACACCATACCTACATACTGGACCACTGTACACACACTAATCTTGGATTATCACACAGGCCTTTTCAAGGGCACTGCATCAATTAACCTGATGCACCACATTTCATACAGTCTCTTCAGGGACACACACACAAGGTACACTAACACACACCTTCCTGTTGTTTTCTGTTTATGATCCCACAGTGACATAAACACATATTACAAGGCATATCACTAAATACACATTTCTGCACAACTGCTTTAGATCAAACGTTTGCATTAGTATAGCCACTGATTAAAAATGAGCCCTGAGGAAATAATTTGCCTATTAAATATTTTCGGCTTGTAGGGGGTAGGGTGATGGTGAATATTAAACCTGTAACCTAATTAATTCATTGAAATAATTGTGCTCCTGTTGAACAAATTAATACTGATACAGTGTCAAGCCTTAAATGCCTTTACATGAGTACATCAAGGGTTGTAGCCAGGATAAGTGCACTTAAAGTGGGTTTACAGAATGCCAAATTAAGGCTATTTTCCGATATACCTTGTTTGGTGCAGAGTCATTATGAAGACTTACTCTCACACAGGGGCACAACAAAGTAAAATCTAGGGTGCCAAAAATTGGTGGTTTTAGTCCTCTTCCCTCATACATTTTGTTGCAGGTGAGAACACATTTGGACCAAAGTGAAAGTGTACCAATCAAAGGAAATACAGTGTACTATTGATGATATATATATATATTCTATATATAGTAAATATATTAG